>CAAKHB010001525.1:5350-29207 GCA_901007665.1 Aeoliscus strigatus | reverse complement strand
CACACTCCCATACTCACACACACACACACACACACCCATACTCACACACACACACACACACACACACACACACACACACACACACACACACACACACACACACACACACACACACACACACACACACACACACACACACACACACACACACACACACACACCGGTTCTACCGGATCTATTGTGTACTGTGTGCTGATGATCCTGTTTTACTCTTTGGATTGCAGATCCAGTCAGTTCAGTCACACATTTCTTCAGTCTGTCTTCAGTCACATCCAGCTTTCACGCATCCTTTTTATGGTCCTCCCAGTGATTCTGGACATTATTCTACAACGACATGTCATTCTGTTTTATTCACTGGACATACCTCCGCACAGCGCCGGTCACAGCTGAGAGAAGAACACTAGTCAACAAAAACACATCCAGTTCCCAGATGTGCAGATGAATGACCTGCTGACCTTTGAAGGTCAAAGGGGGGGTCAGAAGCACTAACACCAGTACTAACAGGGATCACAGAAACCAATTAGTGTGTCATCAAATGTGCTGCACCTCAGGGTGCACATGCTTTGTCATTTTTGTTTTCTAAAAGCAAACTCCAGACCTTCCTTTTTAGACTGAATCTGATCTACTTGTATCATTGTCACCTTCTCAGTCTACCTTGTACCTGGATTTAGTCTATTCTGTTCTATTATTTCTTTTCCTTTTCAGTCTGGTGTTTCATTTGATCTATTTCACTGTTGGTTTTTAACTACATTTTATTGATTTTATCATTGTTTCTGTTATCTTCTCTGGCGTTTCCTCACTTTGAAGTGTGATTATGGGCACTTTGGGCTGCATTGTGTGAAAAGCGTTGTATAAATAAACTTTGGTTGATTGAAGCTACGTCAGGTGAGTGCAGACGGACAGACTGGTTCCACCAGGAGACGTCTGTCCACTGAGGACTGAGGGATTGGAAACATTCAGGCACCCTCAGCTCCTCAGTGATCGTCTACTGTCTGAGAAGGTCATGTGATAGTTGTAAGTTAAGTTCTCAAATGTGTGGCTTCAATAGTCCAGGGTTCTAGAATAGTCTGTGTATGGGATGCGAGGAATGCACAGTGCAACACTAAATATCGTCCCTGAGGACAATAGAAATAACTATTTGCAAAATCCCACTTCAGCCCTGTCCCGTCAGTCTGGGTGAAATCATGTCTGTCTGCTCCCTCAGCGAAACCACAAGTCACCTGCCACCTGGACACAATCCCTGAGGACAGCAGCACATCAGCTGACTGACTGACTGACCGGAGCTGCTCTCGACTTGACAGACCGGGTCTGTGACC
The DNA here is from genome assembly GCA_901007665.1 of Aeoliscus strigatus. Taxonomy (NCBI): domain Eukaryota; kingdom Metazoa; phylum Chordata; class Actinopteri; order Syngnathiformes; family Centriscidae; genus Aeoliscus; species Aeoliscus strigatus. Next base: position 27,891 of record CAAKHB010001525.1, on the reverse strand, counting down.
CTGACGTCGACTGTCACCACTGACAGACTGACTACACATACAGTTTAAAAACCAGCAGGAACAACACACACCGGCTTTCTGAGGCCATAAAAGCTTCTTCTCTGCCAGAGGCAGAAACCAAAGGAATGCTAGGGATGGAACATGGTAACAGCGACAGAACAATCTGATAGCTTTAATACAACTGTACGCTGTGTGAGCTCTGGAAAAACACTTCTCAGCCATTTTCCACTGCCTGCAGCCTGTGTGCACACAGGCAAATACTGAGAAGGAACCAGCAGGGAACCGCCGTTGGCTCATTTGCTTACAGCTGACACTGCATTGGTTGGTAACACTGGGAGCGGTCGCCCTCCCCGTCCCACAGCGTCTCTCATTACCTGGTATAATGAGTCAGACCACGTACACGTACAACAGAGGAGAATACACAGAGGAGAGGTAGCTACTGAGCTACTTTTCTGATGACATAGTCCACTGTACTTCTTTTTCGATTTTCTTTTATTTCATCAACACCTCCTAGACTAACTCCATTTTGGTCCAGGACCTGTCATGAAACAGGTACGTTCAGGTGTTCACCAACATCATCATCTTGGGTTATGTACTGACCGTGAGGTTCCAGTTGATGTGGGGAACCCGGGTGTGCAGGTTGAGGGTGAAAATCAGGAGGAGGACTCCGGTCACCACGAAGGCACTGCAGCTGACAAACTCGAAGAAGTAGACCCCCCCACACGGGGAGCACATCATGACCGTTTCAATGCAAATGAATCCAATAAGAGAAAGGACCTGAAGGAGGAGACAAGAATGAAAGTTGGATTTCATTTGTACAACAACATTTTTTTTATGATGCTTCGTTTCCTCATAATGATCCAGGAGCGCCCCCACTGCTGACCTGTCCCTTTGAACACCCGCCTTCTCAGGCTCCATTTCCACACCTGTGACAGACCTTGGTGGCAGTATGGACTTAAATTAAAATAAGAGTAGTTAATTCCTACCACTGCAGTGCACCGGTGTGTTTGTGTCCAGGCCGACAGCGTACCTGGAGCCTGGTGGTCCTGGTGATGTTGGTTGGTCTCAGAGCCTACTGACCCCAACCAACAGAACCATTACATCATAATGAGGCTCAACATTTGTTGTTCAAAATCCAAATGACTCATGTTCAAGTAATTTAGCTGGAAACAAGTGAAACTGCGTTTGTCAAGCAGCATGAGTGTTACCACTTCAAGTTCTAGCCTTGTAGATGATGAAGTGGTTGTCCTGTGAATAAGCCGTGGTCGGCTCCTGGACGCCTGCGCTGATGATTCCCTCCAGCTAACATCCATCAACAAACCACAGTATGGGAAGAATGCTGCTGTTTAGGTGTTCTGCTGCCATGGAGACCCAGACAAAACCACAAACAGATTGCCGAATGGCAGGGGGAGCCAAAAGCCAAGAGGATGTAATTCAAACTAGTTTCGACCAGATCAGGCAGGTCTACCATCATAGAAGTAGAAATTTTATGTTATTTATGTAAGTTGAGACATTCATGGAGGTCAAACAGTGACTCTGTATTTTCCCTCCTTTTACTCACACATGAAAGAAAACACTTGTGCAATTCTAATTTTCAATGCCATTGCATGTGGAAATTATCAAAGTGACTACAAGGGTTTGTGGAAAAACAATCCACGCTCTTGTCCCAACAACATAGATCAACATCAACATGGACTGTAAAACTTGTGTGGCCCCTCCGATGGATTCAACAGCACTCCCATCTCCAACGACTCCAAAACAACAGATGGATACGCTGTGTATTCATTCAGTGGATGTCATCCAGGTCATAGACAGGTCTGGGTCCAGTCGGAAGCAGCTGGACTTTCTGGTTTTCTCGATGAGTGGAGAAGGTCCAGTTTAAGGACGGTATCTGGTCTGTATCTACTGACTACTACTACCAGCACCGAAGGATTGGAAAAGGATTCTCAGACTGATCATGTCCTGAGCCGTCTCCCTTGCCAATCCCACTCACAGCTGTTAATAAATAAACTGATCTAGTCAGAATACAACTGGAAAACAGGTGAGACTCCGACCCACAACGATTGATGAGCTCCAGTTTAAAGAGCCTGTTTTGTTTCTCCTCAGTCAGCTGTTGCTACATGTCACATACTTCATGTCCAGTCTTCACCGACTTGGACGCGGACCACCTCCGTGTCTATGGACGCTGTTGGCATCACTAAACGCTTGAGCCCACAGAAACTGTGATTCTCTGCTGCAGATGGTTTCTGGATGCTTTGTTTCTCTCAACCGAACCAAAACGGTTCCACCCGAAGCCGGATGATGTCATCGCTCTTGACCTCTTGAAGTGAGCAGCACGTGTAGCAGGTGTCAGGCAGATTGTGTGTGTGTGTGTGTGTGTGTGTGTGTGTTTGGGGGTCACCATAATGGTTAACATTATAAATAATGGTTTATTAATAACGTAACATTTAACAGCATACAACGTGTTCACTGTGCAACACAGTCATGTGTGTGCACGTTCCATTTCACCCCAGAGGATACGGCGTGTGCACGTTCAGTCCACTGCGTTACTGTTGTCTTTGTTCCTCCATAGTGATTCTGTGTAAGTAATGTTTCTACCAGAGGTGAGCTCTCAAACAGGACGTGCTCGCTGACATCTGGTTACATCATTAGATCAACCGGCTGAGAGAAGAGCACGATGAATTCATCTGGTTCTAGAAAACAACCACTGGGAGGGAATGACGCTGTGCTGTAGAGTCCCAAGATGAAGCTCCTGGTGTAGGGACATGACACGTCAAAGAAGAGGAACAGGAAAACCTGTTTCTGGGTGGGATGGACACACCTTGATCAGGTTGCATGCTGGTGTGTGTGTGTGTGTGTGTGTGTGTGTGTGTGTGTGTGTGTGTGTGTGCTGGGGGCTCAGCAGCAGCTCCTGTAGCCATTCATCCACAGAATGTCAACTAACTGAAGGTTTCTGCTGCCACAAACAAAGCCTTTCTCACTGGACAAGGAAACGTGAAACTACTATCTGAGCATACATGAGGCCTGGGCATGGATGTTGTAGCATCAACACTTCCTTGATAAAGCCATGAGGAAGTATGGGCCAGATGGAGGGGGTGGGGGCATTAAAGCCCACTGATGTTCATCCTCCTCCCTGTGTTCAGTAACATCATCTGCTTGGATTTTTCAAGAAGCTAATTCTGCACCATTCATTTCAACCCCCCCCCCTCCCCAGGTTTACTGGTCCTAAGAGTTAAAAATACAGCCGATGAGGAATGAACATCTGACAGGGAGACTTCTAGAGTACAGATGGTCGACTGATCCATCTGTGACTTGGCCTTTCCTCGTAACATGACAGCGCCCAGTCAGTGTACTGGTGATCGTGGCGCAGATGAGGAGTTTGTACTGACTTTACTCTGATCTTAATAACACTAATAATGCATCTGCCAACAAGGGAGGACACACCACGTGTTGGAGCAGATCCATCTGACAGAGGAGCAGCTTTATTTGAGACTGGGTTCAGGAAAGGTTTACACTTGTTAGTGTCCATCTGTCGAGGAAATCCTCACCGAGTCTGACTGAACAAGACAGCTCTGGACAAACATCATGTGCATGAATGTGTGTTTGTGTGTCTGAGCTTGTCTGGCTCGGCCCTGATGGATACTTCCTCCTCTGGTGAATTTGGGAGCATGCTTTGTTGTCTCTTGTGTACAAACAGTTCTCTGCAGCAGCTGAACAGCAGGGACACGTCACATGGAAGGGTCATTTCAGCCCAGCGCCAACACACTCAGCAGTTCACATCGACTGCAATCATGTGTGTAGCTTAACCAGTCACTTCATGTTTGTCTACTTGGATTAAAATAAATCTGTGAATCAGATTGGTGCAGCCTAGGGATTAACTAACGGACAAACCACCCAGACTTCATTCACAGAAGACTTGATCTTAATTAGCAGAAGAAAAATGTGTAAAAGTGTGTACTTTTTATTTGCTTTGGGAACTTTTTTTTCTAAAAAATGCACAAACACATCTTGGATTGCATTCACAAAGATTGTTTTTCTTCATCGATCACATGCCAGCATGGTTTCAGTTTTCTAGCCTAGTTTGAGTCACATAGAATAAACAGCTCGAATTTCCACCTAGAATTTGTCTGCCAGTGAGGTGGACTCTGTGATGATCAGATGATCTTCTGACAGATGTCAGCATGTTCTGAAGGGATCTGATCACCAGTCACCCTACGTGACATAGAATGACAATGAATGTAGCTCATTAATGCTCATTTTATAATGGGGGTACATATATGATTCAGAGCAGTGTGCATGCACACTACAAACATACAACAGGTGGACTACTGGGGGGGTTAATAAAGGACATCATTAGGGGTCCAACTACTTTAACTGCTGTAAATTGGCTGTAAATAAACTTGTGCATGACTTGAAAAGGTGTGTGGGAAACCTACTCCTTCACTCCATGATGCTGAAATCACATGTACACACCTCGAATCACTCCGAGGGTTCTGGTCCACCTGAGAAAGTCAACATCTGGGGGGTGTTCGGTCAAACTCGGTAAAAACACTGGTGCGTCATATTCCCACAGCTTCACGTACATGCTGTTCTGTGCTAACATGCACGGGTGTGTGTGTGTGTGTGTGTTGAAACGTACCACTTCTACCACCTTCAATATGCCGAAGTACGACTTGAGGTACTCCACATCACATCGAATGTTCCCCAGAACGTTCCTGGCGTGGACGGGCTCGGTGGTGGGCTGGTAGGGGCTGCTGGCCCCGGAGATCATGGAGGTGTTGGAGGCCTCGCCGTCAAAGCCCTCCGCCTCCTCGGTGGTCCTCATGATGTCTCTTGGCGGTCTGGACTTTTGACGAGGAAAAGTTGTCTGGTTCTCCCGCACGGAGCCACTTATGCGACAGGCGCCCGCTTTGTTCCAGGTAGACCGGAGGTGGATGGAGGAAAGCAGCCGGACGGTCCTCTTCTCACGGCCACCCCGCCTGGAGACGGAGCCTTCGTCTAGAATCCCTGTCCCGACCTGAGTGAGTTAGGTGGCTCACTTCACCATAGCCTGGACTGTTCCGCACCGCCACGAAAACAGGCCAACCGAGATAAGAGACTCCTCTCTCGAAACTGGGAAACACTCGCCCATCACAGCCCAGAAGCACCGAGAGCGAAGCGTATTGTTCGCTGTTGTCAGCTCCGGCCTGTCCCGGCGGCGGCAGCCCTCAGTAGGGCAGCTCTGAGCTGCTCAACCCGCTGGGTGCGATGCCTGTCCCCGCCCCTCCAGAGCTGCACATTCTTCAGTCGGCTCCACGAATCCAACCGGAACCACGCCGACAAGACAGTAGTGATGATGGGCAAAAACAGTTCTTTTAGGTGAACTGAATCATTACAACCCGTTCAGTAAAGAGTCGTTCGCCGAATCGTTCAGGACAGTTTCTCTGTCAGTGATTCCGATCAGTCGACTGATTCGCAGGGAATGAACCAATGAATCAGATTCACCCGCATCAGTTCACCTCCGCACTGAGCTGAACTGGGAAGCGAACGAGTCTTTCCAGTTAGTAATTCAGTATAGTTCGTTTACGCACAAGAGTCGTTCTTTCCAACGAATCGTTCGCGAACGTGACATTACAGGACAGCCGTCCACCGCAACTAACGGCTCCTTCGCGTCTGTTTCAGGCCCCCTCCATCCAGATCCAAAGACGCGTGTACTCCTGGACTGATCGCTGGTTTCTACTGCACCGGAACCTACAAGAGGAGTTCAATTTAAGTTAAACAAGACGTGTTTGTCTGGATTCCATCATGGAAACTTTCAGCATTCAGGAGAGACGGCTGACGCTGCCTTCCTGTACGTTACCGCCCTCCTCTGGGCTGTAGTGGTACTTCCGGGTCGCCTGAGCTGTGCTAAAGATGCTGAAGGAAGCTGAACACCACATTCGTTTTTAAAATGTATAGATTTTGTACAGGCGCTTACTTAAAGTCTTTAATCACAATTAAATGGTTTTGTCTTCAAGACTATCAGTTGGTTCACTTTTAAAAAAAAAAGCTAAATTATGACATCAGACATAGACCTGTTGCAAAATTACATTTAGATACTTGCATCAATACTTGTACTCAGGGTTTGTTGGATCTGTGATGAAACTCTACATCTTGATCATCTAAGACTGCTGACTGCAGTGCTGTTTCCCCCTCAAAAGGCAAAATTCAGAGTACAAAAAAACCCAAAAAACAAATCAATAACAAAGTTTGGATCTGGATTTTTATTGAAGCCAGTCTGAGTTTTTTCTTAGCTTTGCCATATGAAGCTAGAATCGACATGGCAGCATAGAGGCTCCACCGTTGTGTAAAGTTCCACAATCAAACTTCTGAGTAAATTCAGATCACAAAAACAAAGCCAGACATATGCTTACAATGTCTTGATATCCTGAATACAAAAAGGATTGGAGGCAGAAGCTCAAAGTCTCATAAAGATGGAGACCGTCATTAGTGGTCGAAGGCAATATCATTTCAGCTGTAAAGAGGCAGTTGCTTTAAACTGACATTTGAGTATAAAAGTTACTACATTGGTTTGTTATTTGATATCGGGGAAGAAAATCCAAACTTCACAAATCATGAGAGCACTTCATTCCATTCAACTAAATGCCATTTTGAATGTGTGGCCGGTACATTTATAACGGTCTGGTCAACATTGGTTTGGACAGAAAATGTCATATTTGACAATGGAACTGAATATTATAATGTAAACACAAGCATGGGGACATTTCAAATGTAAAAAAGGACAAAACAAGTGGACATTTACTAGGTTCATCTACTTCAAGGTGATCCAGGCATGTCCACTGTACAATGATCTCAGGATTGATATTAAATCACAATATCAACAGCAAAGAGGTTCTTTCGTTAACCACCTTCCAAATGCTGAGCAGCAAACGCAGATAAATTGCAATTTTACTGTGGAGGTTAACTTTTAAGTTCATGACTAAACGTTTGAAAAGCCGAAGAAAAAATAATGCATTCTGTGTTTCATTCTGCTTCAAAAGGGAATTGAGGGAAAGTGCTCGTTTCAACATGTGACCACACTACTCTTGGCTGTTACTGTGCTTCATCCACAGGCTGCACATTCCATGTGGTCACAGATAAGGAAGGAAAACAATAAGAGCTTCAATCAGATCAAAAACAAACCACGGTAGTGCGGCATTTTGACAAAAAAATAAAAAATAAACCAAAAACCCCACTCACAAAGTGAACTACCAGTCTGATCTGTGGCTATTCATCAGGAAAAATCAATCGTTAATCATAATCTCATGTAACACAATGACAATAGTCTTTTTCCAGACATAGTGGACAGTAGTAAGGCGACTGTACGGAGGATCATAGGGAGGCCTGATGGTGGAAATGCAAGAGCTCCACATAAGAGTGTCAGTATTAAGGCCACTTGTTAATCTAATGGATGATTATCAACTGTAAAAGACAAAATAAGGACTAATATGCATCTTTGGTTCCATGTTCCAATTCAAACCAGTTTTCCTGTTGGTTTTTGAATAGAAAACAGATGCTCTCTTCACATTCACCAGGAAATCTGTAAAAAGTATTGATAAACTCTCCATAGGATTAAGAAGGGCCTTACATCTAGATTTTAGATGGAACACTCAATGTCCACGAGACTAACGTGTCACGGACCATTAAATATTGCAGCTGTGATTTGGTACAATAATAAAGAGAAATTGTATAAGACAATGACGCAACCCCTTAAGAACACACACATAATTAGGAGCAGTCGGGAGAGGGCAGGATGCCCCTCCGATGTGATGACGTGCTGTACATCGAAGGCAAAGGTCATATACGGGCACTGAAAGAGAACAAGGTCAGGGGGCGTTTCTAAAGGGGGGAATGTTTCAACTGACAGGTGGAGTACAGGACAAAGAAAGGGACCACTACAGTGTTGTATACAATATTTCACTTTGTTCCAACCACAGTCAACTGTGAGTGTGTGTGTGTTTTGGCTGCAAGGAGAGTGGTTTCAACCACCAAGTGTTCATCTAGGGTACACAACAGGTCCATCGTGTGGGGTCCTCGTAAAGCAGCCGTCACCGTTTGTACTGAAGGCATCAATCTATTGCTCTAGCACATTATCAACTAGGCCACAGAAATCTTCTTTCTGGGGGGAGGGGGGTAATAGCAACCACAGGATTGTACATTAACAAAAATGTAAAAAGGAATAAATTATTTGGATGACAAGAAATGGACAACAAAGCTGTCAGCTGATGGTGTTACAGGTGTTACAGTGTATTTCTTGGTGTTGACGAGCACCTCTACTACGACACAAACAGCGAACTGTGCCAGGCACTTGGGAGTTATAGCAGGAAAGATGCTGGCCAACCCCTTCCCCAAATATATACATGTGGAGCTCGAGAAGCAGACTGTTGCACCCACGAAGCCTGGCGAATCCCAACCGGTCTCATTCTGTCAAAGAAGCCAGTTTGGACAGAATGATGTTTTCCTACACAAAATTAAAACCTGAATAGATTTTTTTCCGTTCTTATTTACAGGATCCTTCCTTTGAGATGAGCAGGGCAAACACTGATGCTATCAGCTATCCAGACAACGTCATTTGTCTCATGACATCAGTGGCATTTTAACATGTGACGTGATAGTTTCTTTTGACCAATAAATGGTGCACGCACACACACACACAAAGGGAGGAGCTTTGTATAAATACACCAGTATCACATCCCACTTTTTTTTAAATTTACAGACTACATGTGATTGCAAATCAAATTGAATTAGCTTCTTTCCAATCACAAGCAGGTTCCTTCCCACTGATCAGCTGAGCAGAGGCCAGTGGAGGAGGCTGGGGGTAGAGTGTGTCTGAGCCCTACACTGGGAGCCCTGCAGCCCAGTGCACCTCCATCACCATCACCCCTCTTCCATCCCACCGGAACATCTGATAGCATCCAAAAACTCATCTCTAGAACCCGCGGTGTGCTGACTGATAGATTCACTGGGACAATTGGTGGTTTTATGCGCATGTGTACATGGACTTTCCCAAAGCATTAAAGCAGTGGACAATGCAGCTTTTTGTTGCCTTCATGCTTCGTTCTGTGTTGGCGGCGGTACGTTGTTGGCTGAAACCATGGAGTCTTGTTTGCGAGTCATCCTGTCCAACTCAGCCTGGACGTCAGTCAAAGCCGGCTTCTGCCCTTGGAAAAAACAGGAGACAAAGCCCAAAAGTAATCTCCTGTAGCTTCTGTGTATATTCAAACAAAAAACCTTTACTAAGGCCAGAAAATAGCAAAGGGAAGAGGATCCAAGCAGCTGGAGAAGAGCAGCTCACTGCCACGGGGGACACACATGCAAAGAGACAACATGTCATGCACCTTTCAGCTGCATGTCAGAACGTTAAGAAAAAACACTCAACGGTTGCATTCAGTTGTCTCACAAAATCTCACTGGTACATGGAACTAATGTCACAAATTCAGTAAAAAACGGACTCAAACATGCAAACAAAGCAGGATAGTTAGTTGACAACAGAGCGGAGGCATGAGTTATCACCATGTGGTTTCAAATGTGGTCCAGGCTGTAGAAATACACCTCCAGACATCCACGTTTTAGATTTAAACAGTTTTGTGTCTGTTTGTAACAGCTGTCCAGGACTGGAGTACCTGTTTTCTTGGCAGACCCTTGTACTCCAGCTCCCACTGCGCCGGTTCCTGGGCTGCCTGGTGATCCCGTCTTTTTACTCAACAGACTGTTGAAGAAGTTAGCCAGCACTCCCTCATTGGCAGCCCCCGCTGCAGGAGAAAGGGAATGTTCAGACAACTTATTTAACTTATTATAGGTGTATGTCAGCGACACTATAAACCAAGGTGAAGACGAGAGCCCATATCAAGTCATACCCCCCCAGCCTAGGTTTGAACATTAAAACAAGCAGCTGCTGGGCGTCCGTACCTTTCATGTTAGGATCCGGCTTTTTGACAGCAGCCATCGGCGAGCCACCGGCCACGCTGGGTTGGCCAGCACGACCTGCAGGCCTGGGGGACCCCGAGGCGGCTGTCCGTCCTGGAGACTCCTGCAGCACAGAAAGCAGAGGGAGTCACCTACGACAACAGCAGCTACGGAGTCAAGTAGAGTTAGAGTCCACTTGACCAGCACCAAATCACACAACTGTCTTCTCATGACTCTTCTGACGGAAACCAAGATTCACGTCACCTGTTATAGGCTGAGAAACCACGGCCTTCTGCCTCGACCAGTCGGGGTGTATATAAAGAGTGTGTACGAAGAGGTAGAGAACAAAGGAAGGAGTAGGATGTGACAACACTTACTGTTGCTCCTCTGGTTGGAGTGACTGGCTGCTTCGCTAACAAAGACTGTAGGAAAAGAAACGAAAGCATGAGGAGTTCAGTCGGATTTATGCAAACCGCCTCTGCCGGCGGTAGAACTCCATGGAGCTCTGCAGACTATAACAACTAGGATTGGACTGTTTGTGTCACGTGACCTTCCAGCCCAACCAACCAAAAGGGGATTTTTCCACCAGAAACGCGAGCGGGAAATGATACGGATCTTGTTGAAGTTAGTTCAGTAACGCGTTAACGAGCCTCACTGCAGCAGCTATCACTTGAAGGAATCCAAGAAAAAAATGAAGCACCGCGGAGACATTCAATGCAATGCAAATACACGCAGAAGTATAAATGCTCACGTCAGTTCAGAGCAGAAGCATTAATCCGCACTTGGTGGACGTGAGACATACACACCTGTTGCTTCATCAGGAAGACCTGCTCATCCTCTGCGTTTATCTCCTTGTCATGGACGAGCTGAGAAGAGGGGACAAAGAGCCGACTCATGACGACATGGAACAGCATACGGGTGTGCTTGTGGACTGTTGGTTTATAATTTGTCAGCGTTTGTGCTGTCGTACCTTTCGTAGTGGAGGCCTTGTAATAAAATCCTCAAATGGCTCGTCAGGTCGGACCGTTGTTAGGTTTTCGTGCAAAATCCCAATTTTCTTCTCATTATCCCATCCAGATGGACTAAAGAAGTCAAAGAGAATTCAGTTTATTTGGATGCTCTTCTTCGCAACTCTGCACTGAGTTTCACTGAAACAAAGACACTACTGATTGGGGTCAAGACCAACCAAAGAAAGGAGGTCTCCAGTGTCACTTACATGAACACGGCATCCTTTTCCACCACTAAGGCAGGTGTGCTGAACTGGAAGTCATACACCTTATGTACTATGTATTTATACAGCAGATCCAGATTCTTCTCCTCCTTGACTGAGGTGTAGATCAGGCCAGCTCCATCTGTTCAGTTCAGTTAAGGCAGCAACACTTTGGATAAAGGATGAAGACTCAGGATTCACAGGGAGAGGAAGATATATTGAACACTAAAACACAAATATAAGCTTGGGGTGTCTCAATATAACTTTTTCAGTTCCAATAGGATACCGATATTGCAGGCTTGAGTATTAGTCTGATTTGATATCAGCAGGAATCCTACTTTTAACTATTTTGTGGATTTCTCACATCTAGATCTATCTATCTAGTATGAAATGCTAGAAAAGGCTCAAGTGATATTACTCAGAACAACAGTCAGCAACAGAGGGTATGAGGAAAAACAGACCCGTTTACTATTAACCAATGGGTTACACAACCCTACATAAAGAATGTTTTAAAAAAGATCCTGAAAAATAACCTCAATAAATCCAACAAAAACAAAAGTTTGATTTTTAACACGTAGTTATTTTTTACTGTTTTATTGTCTTCACTTTACTGATATGGTGGGAGCAACTGAGAGCAAGGCCAAAAAAAAACAAACAAAAAAAAAAAAACAAGACAAAACACAATTTTGTCCAGTTCTCATGTCGGAGATTTTAGATGCAGGCCGATATAATTGTTTTTGGCTGATATTGGACCGATATCTGACATCAATATTGGATCAGGACACCCCTAATATAAACAATATAAAACTCAGGAGTCAATGACCACCGTGATGCCAGTACACACATACATACATACATCGATGCAAGAAGGATACATTTTAGGGAAAATCGCCTGATGTGGGACTGGATGAAATCAAAGTGCTCCTCTCTGAAGTCATGTTCCTTCTCTAATGTGCTGATTGCATCACACTGAAGAGTAAAAGAGCAGGAAAGAGATTGCACTGAGACACAGTCGGACATCTGCATCCAGCCTGTGGGTCATTCAGAGCGTCCATGTTTATGATGGCGGCAGAAAAATAACGTATTAAGTCTTGAATACATTTTTTTCAGGGCACTGGTTGGACAGAAGCAGCAAATACTGAAAAAGCACATTCACCATTTGAGACACAGTTAGCATGTGAAGCTCTGCTGATGGTTACGCACTCGCAGGATTAGTGTGCCCAAGGGTTTAAGTAACAAACAGCCCTTTTAGAGGCCAGATCTCACAAAGCATAGCATTAAAGTAAGGCTGACACTCAAACTCAAGAGGTTCCATTAGATCAAAAACCCACTTTGTATCCAGGTGGTGTTTGACCACTGTCTAAGTGGTGCCAGTACTGCACCCAAACACTGGATGCCAAGGCACACAAACAAGTCATTATCAATGGGGGAGCAGACCAGGCTTCATGTAGCCCAGATGTGCTAATGGTGGAAGAACCAATGGAAAAGATTACTGAGATTTTAAGGAGACTTACAGAAGGTCAATGATGCAACAACATGCAAAGGATTTTAGAGGATCTCACTGGGGGGAGCATATCTACACAGGCCAGTGTGATACCATTGATAACACTGATGAACACATGAATTATCATTAAAAAAGAAACACTGACTGAAGACACTGAGCGTTTACAATAGGTAGAACTTTAGTGCCACTTAAGTTAGAGAGTAACTGAAGTAGAACTTCCAGCTCCATTAGGATTCCTTTGGTAAGTTAGGTTTTGTGCCAAATGTGACTCATGACGTAGCGAAGGTTGTCCACTACTTTGAAGGTTTCTAGTTCTAATCCCATCCCCTCCAGAGTCAATGTCATGTTGAAGCCCAAAACGTCCCTGATGCTGTAACGTCAACGTGTCAGTGAATGTGTGTTAGCCGGGCTCTTACAGCAGCTTCTACTAGCAAGTGTGTTCGATGTGGGTTCTGACGTCTTACTGGAACGTTAACACATAAACAATGCAGAGAACATGGAGACAATGGAGAAGTTGGGACTGTTTGTGGATTTTTGTAACCGACAGAGAGAAAGAAAAGAGACGGAGCAGGACACCATCACCAACACAGAACTCCGTCTGGCTCACGATCAAACTACACAACAACACACAAATGTGTGTTCTTCCTTAACGGACCACAGCGGGTGTTTAACACATCACACATGTTCAATGAGAACCAGACGAAGGATGTTAAAGGACGTCCCTCTGTCTGCAGGGACCAATCAGAAGACAGGTCTCTGTCTGTCGGGACCAATCAGAGGACGGCACTGTGTGACATCCCCTGGTTAGTACCAGCTCAGCTGAGTTGGAACCTTGACGGAGGTGTTACTAAAAAACAGCACCAGGAAGTAGAGCCTTTGAAGATCGAGTCGATTGAGGCTGGAACCAGTGGAATAGCCCCATGAGTGTCTGTGGTCCAACCATGTTTTAAGTAATAGCTGTAGGTACATGACAGCTGATGATCTTCAACAGCAGAGAGGGGAGCGGTAGTCTGTGATGTGAGGGTGGGAAAAGCACGCGAAGCACATAGGAAAGCCTCCACAGAAGAGACCATCACATGTAGGGTCTGGATTAAAATGGAGCAATGGGAATGCAAAAACCACTGACCTTTGTGCAAACTATTAACACTGGAATGCCCAGGTTGTGTGTGAGTGTGTTCTCTCCAAGCGGTAGCACAACGTCTTCGTCTTCTCCTGCTGTCGGGGTCCGTCTCTGTGGGGAAGGCGGGTTGGCATCTTCGGGTTCTGTGTACTCCTGGAACGCTTTCACCACTTCGAAAGACAAGTGGGGGGGGGGGAGTAGTGACGTCACATGAATGCAGATATGCAGATTAGTCTCCAGAACAAGGGGTCACCAATCTTTTTGAAACTATGAGCTACTTGTCATTGGTGAGTTTCCATGTGTAATTGGCCTTTGCTTTAAAACAAACAACCAATAACTCAAATGCACAAAGACCAATGCATGAGAGGTGTGGACCATACAACTGAATTATTATGACAGAGTTCAGATTTGACTAACTTCATACACAAACAAGCAGTCCCAATAGATGGTAATGTTACTTCAATGTATTTGGTACGAAGCAGAAAGACACACACCAAGTGAAAAAACAGCATAAGAAATCAAACACCTTATTAACATTCACTGTTTCTAAAGAAAAGAATGTGATTCATGAAAGTAATTTATACAAGAAACACTCCACCAACAACTCAAGAACACTGACTGGAAAATATACGGCAGGTTATGCCACGATTCAATACAATAATAATAAGAAGAAGAATCATAGAACTGCTAAGTTCAATTGGAATCCGAGGTGCTGTCAACTTACAAATACTACAATTGAATACAAAAAACAAGGTGTTAGCAGTAATTCATCACTGGAAATCACAACAATTCCCGATCATAACTTCCATGTCTGTTTAGTGGGAGAACTCTTAGTAAATCCTTCCATACAGCTCTTGTGCTCTTGAGAGCAATATAAAATTATGTACATTTTGGTGCACAATACACCAAAAGCTGTCACATGTTTACAGAGAATGTGCAACACCACCAACACCTTCATATATATGTATCCTATTAAGTTGTTTACTGATTACTACAGTTAGTCGTTCATTTATGCACAATTTGTACTTTTTGTACCGTTCGCACCATGTGTTGAGAGGTCTGTAATTTCATCTCTGCTGTATATCATGCATATATAGTATATTTGACAATACAGTTGACTTTGACTTATTTTATCTTGTATTTTAATACATTTGTATTTGTAGTTCAGCCAGTTAGTCAGCCATGACATACAGTGGTACACAGGAAGGTGTGTTTGCTGCATATGCTATATGCATTAAAAAGAAGCTTATGATATCCTCTGCTGTTCCAGCCTATCATATGCATAAAGCTGTAGTGTGTGTGTGTGTGTGTGCGCGCGGGGATACAGATGCAGAAAGCTTTGGCCCGTTTCCTAAAGAGCTTCGGGAATGTGGCGAGGGACAGTCCAAACCCAGATGGGCTGTCAATTTTGAGCTCCTTTACTTGGGATTTCGTGTCAAGGCAAACACAGGTGTAACAAGCTATCTCAGAGAGGATCCTCTGGACATGCAGGATTACAAAAGGTGCATCCACATTTGTGTCGAGACTCATTAAATCCTTTATCTTGACGCAACTGTGTCAGACTCCTCCAGCTCGTTCCAGGGGTCTGTGTCCATGTGTCAGACTACGAGATTTAGCAACTGACAAGACCACCATTGGCGTTTAAAAAGATTTTCTCCAACCAGCTGGCACATGAGCACAATTTTGCAACATGCCAAACAGAACCATCGTGTAACTATTACTTAGAACTGCATCAAAGACAGAGAAGATAGATTTGAAAAATCACTCCACAAGACAAAGTGAAAGAGACACACACACACTTTGCTTTTCTACTCAAAGCATTTAGTCTGTATCCTTTAGTATCCTTTAATTATTTTATCTCACAAATGACAGTGACAGTCAGAGCTACACTAGAAAGAGAGGAGTCCTCTCTGGACCAGTGATATGCGTGTAAAATAAGAGACCAGTCCAACTTTTAAATTGGTCTTAGACTAGTGCATATGTAGCACAATTAAAACCTTTGACAACTGTCCAATAAATTCAGAACCTGCATGAAATCGTAAAAAAAGAACTGAGTTTCATGCTACTGTGGCTTCTACAAATTCAGAGCTTGGTTTTTCTAGGCAGTAATTCTAGGCAGACTTGAGACTGGTGTTGGAGCGCCCAGCCTATTCAGACCAACAGCTTCACTTCCTCTCCCTCCTGTAGCTGTTGGGAGGGAGGGAACAATGATGCAAGACGACTGCAAGACTCCCTGGATAAAAGCCACTAGCACAGCCTTCCTTCCTGTCTGTCGGTCAGCGTCTCTCTCACTCACACATCCAAGATAACAACATCGTGCTTGGTCTCACCAATCTGTTATCATGCTATGATTTGACATGCTGGATGATGCATTTGAATGTCATGTCTCCGGCAAACTGGATATAATGCAGCAAAAAAGAAAAAAAAACATCATCCAAGGATCTCTGACCTGTTGAGGTTAAAAACTGCCATGGGAGCCCCCCCTCACCGTCAGGAAGCTGGCTGTGCCCCATGCAGGGGTATCCACAGAAATCAAAGATGCCAGGTCATGTCACTACAACAACATACAGCTGCCTAATCGCTTCACACATTTCAAAAAAAGACACACACATCTTCCAAACTGCCTATGAGGTTGTAAGAGGAGGATAATCTGCCTCAGAGTACAGTGTATGTATACAGTATATAGTGTCAGAAAATAGTTAGGTTTCAGCAGCTATCTACGGATCAGATATTAGTCATTACATTGTGTCCCTTTGCATTTGCAGAATAACATCATTTCTTTGTCTAATTTACCCACAGACACTGGTATTTGTTTCCACTTGTCCACTGACTTAGCCAGCTGAAAAACTAATAGACGCCGCAGCGGAACGATCAGCATGTCAATGCATGGGTGGACTAACTGTATGCAGTGTATGCACAAGGATTATAATTCTAATATCAGGCTGTATGTTTAAAGACACAAGACATCATCTGTTTCACAAATGTGCAAATTCATAAATGTTGCAGGTGTATTTGAATGTCGAATCCTCACGCAGTCTCCATAGGTACGGTATTCTACATTTGACATGATCATAAAACTCATTTCAGACCATGTAATCAATGCCAGCAAACAGGGAAGGCAGACAAGAACATTCTGGGAAACCCTGCACGTTGAACTTGTCTGGAAGGCAACAATCCTTCTGAACACAAAAGAGCTGTTCATAAGTAAGATGTGACCATTTCTAAAAGTAACGAGAACCGAATCTCTGCAGAACCCGCCTACAGCCAGAACGCACAGCTGAGGATCATGGGAATCTGATGATGTCCTAGAAACATCCAAGACAATGTGTAATGATGCACATCTCTTCCCCACCACAAGGGATCAATCGCCCAACAGATTATGGCTCTTGTTACACAAGACAGATTGCTTCCCTACTGAGATGCTTCAGGCGCACTTCCTGCATGCTGTCTTCTCCTGGCCCCTCATGAGTCCCACAAACCCACAAAATGTTGTATTCAACAGAGATTAATTGTATTCTAATGACTCTTACAGATCAGAGAGGCGCAGACAAACTCCGTCACTGAAAGGTATACAGAAAGATGTTACCAGGCCAGTCCAGCAGAAACTACACACAGGAAGGTGAAGTCAATTGGGACTTACTGTTGAGTTCCATTTCTCTCAAGTTCTCAGGTGGGATCTTCAGTTTGTCCACATGGTCGCGTAGCACACTCGCCCACTTCTGCAAGGATTCCATAATGGTCCAGGGCCGGGACATATCCGCAACAAACACGGCGAGACAATTGGGTAGAGACTCAGCTGAAACAGCAAATTTAAGGAGCCCTTTGTGGTACAGGTCGCCATCCAGGATCCACACGTTACATCGAGTATGGTCTGCAAAACAAACCAAATTGTCAGCTTTTTTTCCTGCAGACTCCGGCAGGAAGGCAATGACAGGACAGCTGATGCAGTTCATCTTACCGTCTCTGTCCTCATCATGGACATTTAAGTATAGATACTCCAGTCCCCTCCCTTTCTTGTTGTGATCAGTCCCTTGAAGTTTGGACATAAGTGTGGTTTTTCCTGACCCATCCTCACCTAGAAGACATTGATCATTGTGAATGTACTTTGATCATCAGTCTTATGTCATTGTTGTCATATCAACTTTATATTTAAATTCATGTAGGCTCAAACTTATAAGAGCAAAAGAACACCAATTACATTTATCTTCTGTCATCACACCCAGATATGTAGAGTCAAAACGGTCGTGATGAACAAGTGAACTCTTGTTGGGATTACTGTCATAAACTACAACGTGTCACAATGAATCAAATGGGAGATAGTGAATATTCTCCACAGGCATGTAGTGATTCTTATGGTCGATGTCTTCGAGATTAGTCAATAAAGTGCAGTCTCCCCACTGGGGTGACCACCATAAACAGGTCGCACACGGAGTTTCTGGAACACTCACCAAATATCAGGATATTTTTTCCCGGTGGCAACTTCGAACTTGATCGGGTTGAAACTTCGCTCAGTATGGATGTCCTACAAACAGTTCACCGTTAAAACGGCAGTCATGGTCTGCTGTTAGCTCACAATACTTAAGTTGAAGTCAAAGACAATCGGGCCTGTTTCGATCGTTTCTCTGGCGAGCAGACGTTGTCCACGACAACAAGAAAAGCAGGAAACGACAAGTCATTTTACTGACCGGTGTCTGGAGAATACATGAGGCAGTTTAATCTGAATTTATACAGTCTCACAGGCTGGTGTCCGCATACGACCGTCACAAGTGATAACCGCTGACAAATCGGACAGAACTAGTTTACTATCAACTTGTTCGTTAGCTTCAAGTCCCTGCTAGCTTGTTGTGCGGCAGCACGTAGCTTAGCTGATGATCTGTCAAAGGATCGGCTGCTCAGAGTGACTGTCGAACCGAAAACGCCCATCGGTCTGCGCTAAACTCACGTAGGAACCCTGTGCTACAGACAGACAGACGTATCAGCAGAAACACCGTTAACTGGGCGGACAACGTAAGCCCACTGACAGCCCACCCTCAGTGGGTGCTAATGTCCCTGCTAGCCGGTGTTTGCTGGGCAGCAACCGGCGGTGACAAAGCACAACTACAACGGTCTCCCAATATGGACCCAATCGGAATTAAGTTGCTAAAACAATATCTAAACTTGCCAGAGATTTAGTCCTTCTTCCTCGTCGTTATTGTTGTCGCCGGTCCCGGCGGCTGCGCCCGGCAGTTGTTTCTCCACAACAGGAGCCATCTTCTCTCTCTGCGACTACAAAGGCAAGGCCCTGCTGCTGGCCCCGCGAGCACCGCCTTCTTCTGCAGCCGGCCCAGGGTGTAGTACCCTCACTGACCGCTGCGCGCCGCGGCTGTGCACTCACACTGTCACATGACAACACTCGAAACTGTTGAGGAAACGTTGTTGTTGTTGTTTTGTCTTTCCAGGTTTTCATTTTATTTTCATTTTTACACATTCAGACAGATCACCCTGACTGGGGGTTTAGGACAGAGGGTGTAGCAATGCGCGGACTGCGGATGTTGGGCTATACAAATGAATTGAATTGAATTGAATTGAATTGAATTGAATTGAATTGAATTGAATTGAATTGAATTGAATTGAATTGAATTCAATTGAAATGAATTGAATTGAATTGAATCAGTTGCACAGGGTTACAGTGGATCCCTGGTATATGGTATCTGCATTTACACCAGTACAGGGTAATTCACACCTTCTAATTAGAAGTGTTGAGGATGTAGTCACTGCTGTACCATCTCCTCCTCTCATATCCTGTTGTTTTCACAAGACTGTATTAAATAAGCGGTCCCATGACCATCTCTTCACCTCTGTCGTGATTAACTCTTGCCAGCAGCTGTTCATATGATGCTATTTCTGTCATAGCTTCAATACCTTTTTTATAGTGTGGTGGAGATGTACTTTTTGAGAGACAACAAGTTTTGTCTCTCATTGATGACAGGACCAGAACTCGTACACAAGACATTTTGGACATTTGTCTGACGCATGGTAGATTTTCCAAGACCTCCTTGTGAGTCGCATGTCTGTGTGAAGCAGTGTGGTGGATTGTGGTTATGCATTCCTGAGCTTTTGCATCATGTGAACTCAGCCTTTGCTGACTCTTTGTGGCTCTTTGGCTCTGCTGCCAGCAGGGAAAACAAACAAGACTGATAGTATGTGCTATTTTTCTATCTCTGAGAAACTGGGACGAAATCTTGATAGACACGAGTAGAAACTACTAACAGAGACAAGAAATCATTTACATTACCTTTCTAATATATCCAATCTAACACACTTTGTTTCACAAGTTTTACAGCAGGGTACACCCTGGATGAGTCGCCAGCTCATCACAGGGCAATAATAATAATAATAATAAATGAATAATATATTTCTCCACAGCTGCTCCAGAGGCGTGGGGCTGCTGTGGAGAAGGTCCAGTCCCCCAGAGAACAGAGACTGTTGGTGGGGACCCAACGGGGCAGACTGTCTGCACAGCTGAGGATGTGAGTGGAGGATTGTGGTCAGCAGAAGTAGGCAGGGAGGTGCTATGGATTTATGGGTGAGCAGCAGGTTCTTGTACATATCTTGTATGTATCGATCAGGGATGGAACAGGGAGCCATGTTGGGAGTGAAGTATAGGGGTTAACAGTACAAAGTACTCTATACTACTACTCTAACAAGGACAATTCATATTTTTCATTTACTCCACTTGCAACATGAGGGGGCGCTGTGGCACAAACAATAGAAAGGAAACGCAAAGCAACCTAATTTTGTCAAGATGACAAAATTGGCCGACCTACTGATCCAGGATGATTCACTGTCAGACAGACACGGCAGACAACACCACCCCAGGAGTTTCACCCAGGGAATCAGGTAAGGGGATGGTTGGTTCATTACCCATTAAGCAGGAGACGGTGGTTCCAGGTACAAATCCATTTTATTTAACATACGGATTTAAAATTTGAAATCATAAAAATACTACATTCAGAGAGGAAGGGGGGCCGGCTCAGAGCTGAGGCTTACCAGGTGGGACCGGGCCGCGAGGGTCATAGGGAGCCCGAGGGGGGGTCACCCCACCACACACACACACACACACATAGGCACACACACACACACACACACACACACACACACACAACCACGCCAGTGGGGGTGAACGCCACAGCACACACAGAATCATTCCCACCACCACAGACACCCGCTCCGCCACCTTTGGGGCCCTCAGCTGCTGGGGGCAAACAAAAGACAAAGTGTATTAATAGGGGGAGGTTCTCCCACAAGAAAGGAACAAAAAACTCAATTTTCCAAATGAAATCGAAACAAACCACAATAACACAAGGTAACTTAATTGCAAACCAAAACAAAATGAATCACAAACCAAATGCAAATGAAGGCAACGCTACTCAGAAGAACTGAAATGAAGAGACAACATACTAGAATGATCAACATACACAAAACGAACACAAGATAACAGAACCAAAAACAACAGTTAACAATAGTTAACTAACCCCCCAAAACCCAAAGGGAGGAACTGTAACAAAGGATGAATAATCAAACAGATGAATGACACACACACACCACCACCACCCTTCAGCTACACAGCCTACAAGGAAGAACTGTCCACGTTAGTTGTATTTATCAGGTGTCGTGTACCGTCCCAGGTAACTGACATGCGGAGCAGCGCAGTGTGGACACAGATGAAACAGAGCGTTTCTGATGAGGCTCAGCTAGTCACTGTACCCCCCAGAGAGAATCTTACAGCAGCTCCTGCAAGAAATAGACACATAACTGGCAGAATGGATGAGGCGATCAGGACAGCGTCATGACGTCCGTGTACCAGCCAAACGTCCTCGAGGCGTACGCTGCACGAGACGAGAACTGGACTCTACTTCTCATCAGTTGAGACATAAACTTATCTGGTCACCAATTACACCAATTATGTAAATATCAACATAAAACTGAGGAACCTGTTTGATTGTTGTCGTCATCAATTTGGAGTGTCAGTCCAGTTGTTTGTGTTGACTACATGTCACACATTTCACAATCAGGTTGTAGATCCATGTCGTTTATACATACTGTAAATATCATGTTTACAGTGTTTTCTCCATTTGTTGTGTTTGGTTTTGTGGTGTCACGTGGTTGTCCATTGTTTTCAGTGCTACTGGAATGTGGTTTTGGTGAAGTCACTTTCACCTGAAGGGTAAGATGTTGATCACTGGATACACCTTGTCCTATTCACACAAGGAAGGGAAACATGTGAGAGTACTTGTTTATCATGAACGTCGGTTCTCTTGAACAACTGCAGCCACACATTCATGTAAACTCAGATAACAAACACTGATGTGATACATCTTTTTCTACATTATATTTAATATAGAAAAACAAATTCAATCACTTTGCGTACGTTTGTTTCTTGGAATACCTTTAAACTTCTGATCAAATACCTAAATTAAAAACACCCAGGAATCCATGACATTGTCACGTTGGCTCGTGATTACCGTTCGTTTGCATTTGTATTCCAGCGGTGGTCCAGTAGGGGGAGCCCTCACACCAGTTTTTGATCAGAAGAGCGAACGTTAAAACGCAACTATACTGTATCACTGGTGTGTGTGAGTGTGTGTGTGTGTGTGTGTGTGTGTGTGTGTGTGTGTGTGTGTGTGTGTGTGTGTGTGTGTGTGTGTGTGTGTGTGTGTGTGTGTGTGTGTGTGTGTGTGTGTGTGTGTGTGTGTGTGTGTGTGTGTGTGTGTGTGTGTGTGAGAGAGAGAGAGAGAGAGAGA
>CAAKHB010001524.1:0-16183 GCA_901007665.1 Aeoliscus strigatus | reverse complement strand
GGTCGAGGGGAGGAGGAGGAGGAGGAGGAGGAGGAGGAGGAGGTCTAATGTGTGTGAGGTAGACACTGGTCTGTGTGTCGTCCTCAGGTGGAACAGTCCTTCAGCTACCTGGATCTACAGGGGATCAACAGCAGCAAGCCCACTCAGGTACACACACACACACACACACACACACACACTGAATCTCGTGTTGTTGTTGAGTTTGTCTCCCAACACAAACACTTTCACAGTCACAGACATTTTTTTAACCCTTTAACGACGGTATCACCGCTGATACATTCATTAAGTATGGTTGCTTCCTCTAGCTACTGTGAAGAAGGAGGAAACGTCCATCGGTCCCCGGAAGTTGTCATTACCGTAATCCCGTGTTACCGTAATAACAGCAACAAGGCGGTTCTCACGGTTCAGGAACCGATGGACGTTTTCTGACACTGCGTTAGTGTGACTGTGGTGCTGGACCATCTATGTGAAGGTGGTTCTGAAGGAATGTTCCGGACTGTTGAAAGAATTCTGTGAATGTTGGTTGGAAACAGATCAACGGTGAAAGGGAAGTTGTCACTTCAACAGTTTTTCTACAGTAAACACACAGCGGCGCCCTCTGCTGGTGCATCGGGTCACATCAAGTGACACCAGCCGTCCTCTTGGCTCCGCCCCCGTCTGTGACCAGCTCCTGTTGCTCTGGAACAGTGGTCTCCACTCACAGCAGACCTCTGTCGCCCCCTGCAGCTGGTGCTGGAGTTTGAACGCGGCCCCTGGAGCCTCCGGCTGAGCTCGGTGGAGGAGGTGGACGAGGCGATCGCTCACATCGGCAGCTGCCTGCAGCGGATCTGCCCCGCCGGGTCGCCCGGGTGCGTGTCCCAGAGCGAGACATGGTGCTGCTGCCGTGGTAACGGAATAAAGCCACACTCTCCCTCTCTGTAAGGAAGGAAGGTGATGCGGAAGGTGAGTGTGAAGCCCCTGGAGAGGAGCGCCGCCCTCCAGGCCGTCTGGGAAGAGCAGGCGACAGATCTGGGACCCTGCGGTAAATGGTCGACCGTTGAAATCCGTCTGATGGTTCCACCGTGATGTGTGTGTCAGCGACGCGTCCTGCCGACTCTTTCAGGAGGTTTCTCCCATCAGTACCGGTGTGTGTGCGACCACCTGAGTCTGCCCTACAGGGAGGAGGTCCAGTGGGTGCGTGTCGTCTCAACTTCTTCTTCCTCCTCTCCTCTGTCCTTCTGTTTATGTTCCTGTTCTTTCCTCATTTTCCTATTGTGTCCTTCTGTCGTGCCCCCCCCCCCCAGCCCCCACAAGTTATCTGTGTATCACCACTTGACAACAGAAGTCACTGAAGAACCTTTGCTACATTTATTATGGGCATTCTATTCTGTTCTGTGTTCTGGATCCTGTCGTCTCTGTCTCTCTGCGTACCTCCTCGGAGGTCACGTCCGTTGTCCTTTGTGTGTCGTCAGGACGTGGACACCATCTATCTCACCCAGGACACCAGAGAGCTCAACCTGCAGGACTTCAGTCACCTGGACAACAGGTACGTGATCCGCCGGCTCTGTTCCCGCGTCGTCACGTTGTCCCGCTCGTCCTTGAGTGTTGTGTCTGTCATTCAGGGATCTGGTGCCGATCATCGCTGCTCTGGAGTACAACCAGTGGTTCACCAAGCTGTTTGCCAAAGACTGCAAACTGGTAAGACTTTGTCTGCAGGACGTCACAACATCGGAAGACGCACAACATCTGAACGATACACAACATCTGTACAAAACAAAACATCTGCACGACACACAACATCTGGATGTCCCAAATTTCTGGACGACGCACAACATCTGGATGGAACATCTAGACATCACAAAACATCTGCATGACACACATCTGGATGAAACAAACCGTCTGGATGTAACAAAACATCTGCACGACACAACATCTGGATGACGCACAACGTCTGTATATTGCAGACCATCTGCACACATCTGCATTTGTTGTGGTGGTGTAATGTCACTGTCAGCTGATGAAATGGTCACATTTTGAATTTGCCTGAAGACTCTGTGTGTGTGTGTGTGTGTGTGTGTGTGTGTCCAGCCCACAGATGTGTGTGACCAAATCCTCCGAGTGGTGTCTCGATCGGGCCGGCTGGAGGAGCTGGTGCTGGAAAACACGGGACTCAAGAGGTCAGAGGTCAAACACACGCAGGCAGGGTTTCGTTCGGTGTGTGTGTCTGTGCGCGCGCGTGCTCACCTGTTGTGTTTCTTTTCACCTTCCACAGCGACTTCGCTCAGAAACTGGCCACGGCACTGTCATATAACCCCGCCTCCACGCTGCACACACTCAACCTGAGCAACAACTCACTGGAGGACAAAGGTCAGAGTGCTGACACACACATACACACTCAAAGTAAATATTGTTTCTTAGATAAATGTGAGGTTTTATATTCAAACACACAAATTATCATTATTGTTATCATTCACTGATTTTAATGATAAAACATGCAGTCGTTTCCTCACTGAAGTCCTGCGCCCCCTTGTGGCCATATTCAATCTCATCATGTGCGTGTGTGTTCCTGCTGCAGGTGTGTCGGCTCTTAGTGCTCAGATCGCCAAACTGCCGATGGGCCTGAAGCACTTGAACCTTTCCAGAACATCCATGTCTCCAAAAGGTGAGTGGGTCCTCCAGAGAAGAAGAGTCAAACTGCTTCAGTGAACTCAAGCTGCTTGTTTGTTTGTGTGTGTGTGTGTGTGTGTGTGTGTGTGTGTGTGTGTGTGTCTGTGTGTGTCTGTGTGTGTGTGTGTCTGTGTGTGTGTGTTTGCAGGTGTAAACAGCCTGTGTCAGGCTCTGTGTGCAAACCCTGTCATGTCCTCCACCCTCACACACCTCGACCTGGCAGGAAACTCCCTCCGAGGTGACGATGTGCCGGTATGAAGCCCCTCCCACCTAGCCTGTCTGCTGTCATCATTCGTCAGTTGTTTCAGCAGCTTCATTCAGAGTAGTAGGAAAGTAGAAATGTGATTGAGGAATAAAATACAGGAAACACAGATGTTGGCAGGTGCGGCTGCCTGTTATTACCTGGATGTGATGGAGTGTGAATACCACTGGTGCAGAGCCAGGTGGGACACCTGGTGGGAAATCACTGTACTGCACCTTCAGCTTCACAGCCCACTGGGCTCAAACTGTCAGAGGTGAAGGCAGACATGGACTGAAGCTGGTGTTTCCTCCACAGAACCTCCACAGCTTCCTGAGTCGCTCCAACCACCTAGAGGCTCTGGACCTGTCGAACAGCGACTGCTCTCTGGAGCAGGTGAATGCCGGCCGTCGTCTCTCAGCTTCGTCTCTCAGCTTCGGCCGCTAACGCAGCTGGTTGTGTTTCAGGTGTCCGCGTCTCTTCTCAAAGGATCGCTGAAGCACCTCTCTGTCCTCAACATGTCAAAGACCCTTTACTCTCACAGGTCAGAGGTCAACCCTTTGACCAGTATGTTCGAGCTAGCAAACTGTTATTAGACGCAGCCTGTGTATCATGTGACCAACAGACAGAGAAGTTGGGGCAGGACAGCGCCATCTGCTGACGTAAGAAATGTAGTGAGTGTGGTTTTGGAAAGTGGCTGATGGCAGTTCTTTGGAGCTGTTCTCATTCTGTGTGTCCAAACAGATGGACCTTTGTGGTACCACACCTTAAAATGAACGAGGCGGTACTTCAGAGTACCATAATTACCTGATCACTTTCGGAAAGCTGAGAAGTTGCTGTCATTACGGTAATGACTCTGACGCTGGCTTTACCGTAACGACAGCAACGTGGCTGTTTTTTTTTTTTCCCTCCTTCTAGCTCCTTGTGTGCCGTCACGGATGGCTTTCGTACCAGAAGTCTGACATTCGAATCGTAGTTTTTTGGAATATGCATCCTTTGATTCCAATATTTTTTCTAACAGTTCCTTCTGTGACAGCCCGACAACGTATCACCAGAGTAACGGTGGGTGGTAAAGTCACCTGTCGCTGTCTTTCACTAACCCTCTCTCAGGAAATGTAAAGAAATCCCTCCGTCCTTCAAGAAGTTCTTCAGCAGCGCTCTGGCCCTGAGCTCCGTCAGCCTGTCGGGAACCAAACTGCCTCTGGAGGCGCTGAAGTACGAACGTGAGCGGTGGTGTGTGCGGACGCCTCGGCGCCTCCGGTGTTGACCGTGTGACGTTTGTGTGCAGAGCTCTGCTGCTCGGCCTTGGCTGCAACCCCAACCTCAGCGACGTGTCTCTGGACCTCAGCTGTTGTGAGGTAAAACGTTGATCCGGAGCGAAGTGACGGAGCGCTGACTGACATCGTCTGTCTCTCAGCTGCGCTCAGGAGGATCCCAGATCCTGGAGGGTTGTATCGCCGAGATCCCAAACATCAGCAGTCTGGACATTTCGGACAACGGTGGGAGCGTCTCAGAGAAGAACCATGGCGGGGAGGTGCTGGCCGGTGCTGACCGTTGTTTCCTGTTTTCCCGTCTCAGGTCTGGACACGGATCTGACCACGCTGCTGGTCTGGTTGGCCAGGAACCGCTCCATCAGACACCTCTCACTGGGCAAGAACTTCACCAACATCAAGTCCAAGTGAGGAACAAAACACCTTCAGCTGAACTGTCCCAGACGTTGGTCCAGCACCTCGTCCGTTTGGACCAATCACACGGGTCTAGCAGTCTGTGGGCGGGGCTTAACAGGGTGACCCCAGTGGTTCTGTACACAGCAAACATGGCTGCTGCCGTTGGATCGTCTCAGGAGTTGACAGTCGCCTCCGTTCCATCATCTTCCTCTGACATCCACTGCTTCCGAGCTCCGTCTCCGTCCCGTTGACAGAATCGCCATCTCCCTCCGTGAACATTTACACAAACTGTCGGTTTCTGCAGGAACGTGGCTCCGGTCCTGGACAACCTGGTTCACATGATTCAAGAGGAGGACTCTGTGAGTGACACTTGACACAGCAGCTGCTCAGAAACAACACTGTTTCACCCCACCCCCCCATCTACCCCCCACAGCCGCTCACTTCGCTGTCCCTGGCTGATTCCCGGCTGAAGACCGACCTGTCCATCGTCCTCAACGCGCTGGGCAGCAACACGTCTCTGACCAAACTGGACATCAGTGGAAATGCCATGGGAGACATGGGGGCCAAGATGCTGGCCAAAGCTCTCCAGATCAACACCAAACTCAGGTGACCAGCGAGGCCCGGACCTTCCCTGGACTCATTCGACCCTCTGACCCCCACCGCTTCCCCTGCACTACGTTCACGCTGGCATACTTTGGAGTAGTGTAATTACATGACAGCATGACAGTTTGCGCCTTCAAAAAACGTGGAAGGGTTCCTGGAAGCTGAGAAGTTGCCCTTTGCTCTTCTACCTGGTGTCAGGTAGAAGCTGCTGTCATTACGGTAATCCCATCTGCTCTGTTCCCCGAAGCCAGCAAGTTTCTGCCGTAATGGCAGCAACTTGTCTGTGAAGGTACACTTGTCAGCTTTCAGGAACATCTCCAGCCTGAGGCCAGGGACAGAATTAGCAGACGTGAGCCTATAGATGGCGCCACTGTGTATCAGGTGCAGTAGTTTCAGTCGTGCTGACGTATTGTCCGTGTGCAGGACGGTCATATGGGACAAAAACAGCGTCAGTCCTCAGGGTCTGCAGGACGTCGCCGCTGCGTTGGATAAGTGAGTACGAGTCCACGCAGCTGAACGGAGCTGGTGGGGGGGGTGTTAACGGATCACGTGTCCACAGGAACTACACCATCCGCTTCATGCCGGTTCCCATCGTGGACGCTGCTCAGGCTCTGAAGACCAACTCCGAGAAGACGGAGGACGCTCTGCTCAAGGTGTCTGCGCCTGAAGATGTGTGTGTGTGTGTGTGTGTGTGTGTGTGTGTAACAAATAGTAATCACATGACTGTATCAGAAAACATCCAGCGGTTCCTCAAGTTGATTACGGTAATGACTCACCGGCTTCTGGCAACGGAGCGAACGGGATTACCGTAATGACAGCAACATGGCTGTTGTCAACGTTCAGGAGCCGGTGGACGTTCTCTCCTTCTTCTAGCTCCTTCTTCACACCAGGGAGAGGAACCGATGACACCACTCAGTTTTGCACCACTAGTGCAAATAGTTTATGTAATTACGGTACTCCAGAGTATGCTAGCGTCTGTGTTATGCTCTTGTTTGTGGTTCAGATGGAGCAGTACCTGCTGAGGAACCATGAGACCCGTAAATACCTCCAGGAGCAGGCGTACAGGCTGCAGCAGGGAATCGTCACCACCACCACCCAGCAGGCAGGAACCCCCCCCCCACACACACACACGCTGGTGACCGGTCACGTGACCTCTGACCTCTGGGACCATCTCCCCTGTGTAGATGATGGATACGATGTGCGTGAGGGTTCAGGACCACCTGAACTCTCTGAGGTTCACTGAGACCAGTGCGGTGCAGGAGGACATGAAGCTGGCGGAGAACCTGATGAAAGACGCCAGGAACTCAAAGACGGTGAGTGAGAGACACCCGGCTGAGACAACACTTCTCACCCAGGAGATCGACAAATATATAGATGTCTCATTTCTAGTCCTGAAATAAGACACGTCAGCACAAAATCGGCCAGTGGGACAAGTGTTTTTCTTATTATTCTTCTACTCTATTGCTGTCGTTGCTCCAGCTGCTCCCCAACCTGTACCACCCGAGGGGGGGCGGTGGCGGCGGCTCCAGGGGGCCATGCGTCGGCGCCATCGAGAACAAGCTGCAGTCGATGGCGGGAGACGTGTCGGCCGTTCTGGACGAACAGCTGCAGGTAAGGGAGCGCTCAGGTGCTCCGAGCAGCTCGTCCTCTCCGTTCTGACGCTGCTCCGACTGTTGTGGCGCCACAGACGATGCTGGTGTCCATGGTGGACGCCGCCGAGGGGTTGTGTCCTCACGTGATGAAGAGGAGCGGCCTGCGCCAGGAGCTGATGAAGGCCGGCGCAGGGAGGATGAGCGTCCCACGCAGCTTCATCACCGCCACGCTGCTGGAGCAGTCGGGGGTCGACATCATGAACAAGATCAGGTCCAAAAAAGTCCTTCTGACAGTGAAACATGAATGTATAGATAGATCACACACAGACAGATAGATTTCAAGTGTTTGTTTCTTTTCATTTCGATGGTTCTAATATTCTGATGCTGAATTTGAAAGTTGCAAAACATAAAAATGAAAAGAAAGGAATGTGTGATGGATTTATATGTAAAGATGTGTCTTTGTATTGATTTACTAAAAAAAACAATCAACATTTTGGCGACAGCAGCTTGACTGACAGCTGGTCGTCTCTCCGTCTCTGTCGGCAGCGAGGTGAAACTCAGCATGGCGTCGTGTCTGTCTGATCGCATCGTGGACGAGCTCCTGGAGTCTCTGTCCAGGTCCCAGCGCACCCTGGTCAGTGTCCTCCCTGTCTGTCCATCTGTCCGTCCGTCCCGTCGTCTCACCCCTCCCTGTCCCTGCCCCCCCCCCCAGGCCGACCACCTGATCCGGAAGGGCCAACCTCTTGTGCAGCAGGAGCCTCCGATGGAGGCCGAGGTTCTGGACGAGACGGTGTTGCAGCCAGAAGACCAGGACCAGGACCAGAGAGAAGACCAGGACAGGATCCGGGATCAGACTCACGGGCTGGACGACATGGACGCCTGCACGGTGCGAACACGCCGAGAACACGACGGTGTGGAACTGCTGAATAAAACGCTGCTTGTTTCCACCAGATGACCAAGTCCAAGAGGAAGAGTATTCTGGTGAGGATGCTCCGCCCCGTTTCCGTGGCGTTTGGTGAGTGATCGCCACGGCAACCACACAAACAACACTCCCTCTGTCGGAACTGTTGATGGTTAACTGTCGCTCAGAGATGGAGTTCGACCTGGACAAGGCTCTGGAGGAGGTTCCCATCCACGTCGAGGACCCGCCTCCTGCTCCAACGCTGCAGCTGGACAGAACTTGTGTCTCCCACGGCGACCACCCGGCTGCACCTTCTCCACTCGACGCCGAACCGGAGTGTTTGAGCGAGCTGCCCCGTATGGAGCACCGCACGCTGGAGCATCGCACCAAACTCCGTCCCAAACCCAAGAAGAGGACCAGACCCAGCCGAGCACCTGTAGGTCCCAAGAACCAGAACCATCAAAGTCCAGTTCCGCCCAAAGGTTCCAGGAGCAACAGCTACGTCCAACCTCCTGCAGCAGAACGTTCCGGCAACAGTCCAGTTCACTGAAATTCTGACCGCTCATGTTTCCACAGCAACAGGTGGGGTGTGACGCGTTGTAAAGCGGAACAGAACAACAACTCCCCCCCAGACAACTCAGCACAACGTGCGCTCTGGCGTTTCTCTCTGTGGGTCCGTTAGCATAGCATGTAGCATAGCATTTCAAGCTAATGTTGTGAAGACACGGATTCTTCTAGAGGATTCCAACAGTTAGCATGTTCGTAGCTGGACACGTCACTCAGACACAGACACGCCCCCCCGTGGGGACCCGTCACCAGCTCAAAGCTGATTGGTCAGAACGTTCGCTGCGGTCTGAACAGGTAGAATCCTCTGGAACGTCTAGACCCGACCAGGAGCGATGGGACGGTTCCGCTGACGCTGCTGCTGGAACCTTCGGTCTGGACCTCAGGATGTTTACGCTGAAAGAATCATCAGGTGATTGTGATTCGTCTGTTAACTCGTCTGTCAGCGTCAGGCCGCCGGAGGCTCTGCCCCCCCGGAGTCAGAGCAGAACAGCATGATGGGAAAGCTGGACGAGGGTCTGGAGGAGTTCTTCCCCAAGACAGTCATCAAACTCAGCTTCAGGTGAGACTTTGTCAGAAGATCGGCGGTGTGTCGTCGTCGTCAGTTTCCTCCCCCCGTTTCTCCCCGTGTTCAGACGCTCTGCTGCCAAAACTGCGTGTCCCAGCACGCAGGAAGTGTCTGAGAAGAAACGGGAGTCCAGGAGAAGTGGTTTCTTCAGCCTCATTAAATCACGGACGTCGCGCTCGGAGAAGTGCCACGGGGCGGCTTCCATCACAGCGCCGCCGCACGTCCCACCCTCACCCTCACCTTCTGTCGCCACGGTAACAGAGGAGTCCACGCCGACGGCCCCCGCCCCCCCGGTGAAACCCCCCGAGACGCAGCCGGAGCTCCAACCCCGGGACGGCACAGACTCCGAGACGGCCGAGGAGGAGAAGGAGGACGAGAACGCGGAGACCCCCCCCGCCCCGCGCCTCATGGGGGTTCCCGTCATGGGAATGGACCTGCTGGCGGAGATGAAGGCCAGGCAGGAGAAGATGGCCGCTCACAAGGTCTGTCTGACACCGTCATCGCCCTGCTGGGTGAGTGATAGTTGGTGACTTTTCACTGTTTTTTTTCCCTTTTCCAGTCCGAGTCCTTGTCCAAGACGGACGGAGACACACGTGAGTTCCACTGATTCATAGAGAGGACAGACTTTGACATACGTCGTAGTACCGTAATTACAGGACAAGATTTGTTCAAGACAACGTGTTGCAGCTAGGAGAAGGTCCTCCTTCACACCCGGTGGAGGAACCGAGTGACGCTCTTCAGGAACTGTTCCACGTTGTCTGATTGCACAGATAGTGTCGTTGTTACGGTACTCCTACGGTACACCTATGCTAGCGATCGTCCTCGTTCATCTCTGCAGACGCCGATGAGTCCCGACCAGAGCCGGCTCCACGCTCCAAAGCCCCCGTGGTCAGCCCCAAGCCACAACAGGTGCTGGGTCCCCACACGTCTGGGTCCCTGAGCCCCCCCGGGCCCAGCGGTATCGTGGGTTCTCCTCCGTCCTCAGTTGATGGTTGTATGTCGTCTGCCGCTGACGTTTGTGTTGTCGAGTCAGACGACTCAGCTGAGACGGCGGCGGGGGGCTCGTCACCCAAAGGTCCACTTCCTGCCCCCCGCCTGAAGAGGGTGCTGTCGGAGCAGGAGAGAGAGAGTGACAGCAGCAGTGCCAAAGGACGTCTGTCACCGCAGGACGGTAGGAAGGTGGTTGTCCGTCAGTGACTTCCTGTGGCGATCAGCCGTGTGCAGATGATCCGTGGTCTTCTCCCGGCAGACGCCGAGGCTCTGGAGTCTCCCGGTGCGGCGGCGCCCCCCGTCGGCGGCGGCCGGCAGTGGTCGTCTCTGAAGACTCCGTCTAGCCCCCCTGCAGTGCCACCCGACGACCGGGAGCGAGCCAAGTCCCTCCCCCTCTACGGTCTGACCGATCACAGCACTCCTCCCCACATAGACCCGCTGCCCTGACTGACGCCATGTTTCCTCTGCGCAGCGACGCCTCCGGTCGACTCGGATCCGCCGGGGGATCCGACTCCTGCCGCCGACAAGGAGCCGGAGGACTCGTATGATGACGAAACTCGCCCAGTGTGATGCTGAGGGTGTTGGCGGTGGACGGGCTGCAGGTCAGTTCCACGGCAGCAGAGACGCTGTGGGAGTCGGCGCCGCCGGTGGAGGAGGGTCTGTCTGACGGGACGCCGGTTTGTCTGTGGCTTCTTCAATTAATCAGGTTCAAGTTACGTCTGAGCGCTCAGAGGAAGTCGGCGGAGGTCAGTGACCTTTGGAGAATCTGTCTCGTGTTCGTTTGCTGGAGAGTCTAAAAACTCAAGGAATATGGCGGCAAACAAGATGGTAGTGGGTCTTTGTAGAACAGCAAGGTTTTATTTCAGTTTTAAAGTCACTGAGGAGAGGAGGAAGTCGAGTGCAGTCATGTAGTTTGTAAAAGTGAAGAGAGAAAAAAAACAGTATTTTTATTTGATAAGCCATGATCTTATTAACTCCTAGTCTGCTGATGTTACTCCAGGTTTTCACAGCAGGAAACACGAGCACATACAGAAGAGGATTAGAGCCACATGTTGAAAAAAAAAGGGATTTCTGGGATTGAAGTCAGAACTTTTAAAAAATCCAGGTTGATCTCACGCTAATATTTTTCTGACTTCATTCTCAGAACTTGAAGTTTTTACATGTTGGTCTCCATTTTTTAAAATTACATGTGGTCCTGATCCTTCTGTGGTCACATGATCAGATCTGCATGAAATAAGTAAATGTATTTAATCTGTTCATCCCAGTGAGTCGTTGTCAGGATTTTTTTTTCTTCTCTGTTTTCAAATGTGGGAAAAAGTGACAATATTTCTGATGTTTCATTTGTTGGACACGCCACCTGAATCTGATATATGTACTAAAACCTACTTTTTACACTGGAGAGCTGCTGCTCTGATCACCTCCTTCCTCCATCCAGATGTTTTTATACCGTCTATGGCTCCATGCACAGTTTGACCTGATTTTAATTTCATCTGAAATGTACCAATGTCCGTTTCATAATCCACCCTCGTCTCTGAGCGCTGCTGCTGGTGTTTCTCCTTCATCACAACCCGATGTGTGTTAATGATCCTGTCGCGCCGCACTCGTCACTGTAAATATGATCTAATGTTCCTGTATTATAGAGTCAACGAGGTTTGTGGGATTTATTTTCTTCTGTCGGTTATTCTTATTTACTGGTGATGGTTTTCTTCTTTGAGGGAAAATGTTTATATGAATTCATCTTTGTTATAAATTCTTCAAGTAAGTATGTCTGTTATTAGTCCTCCCTCTGTGACGTCCGGCTGTCTGTGTGGCTCTGTATCAATAAATCCCGTTTTACTGCTCAGACTTTTCTTGCCGTCTGTCCCCTGGATTGACCACAAGGTGGCGCTGTGGCTTCACCTCATGGCTCAAGTTTTTTAAGCGAGAACAGCCGCGATCTGCACGGTCCACTTGAAGAACTGTTGATATCTGCATTTTGTAATTGAACCTGTTTATGAGTGAACGTCTGGTATGATTTATTAGTTTTACTTTATTCATTAGTATTACTCTTTACTTTTTTTCTCCACGAGTTATTTTAATTTGTGTTTGTCTGGAACATTATTTTTCATTGACAAACGTATTTTTTAAAACCGAAGAACCGATTAAAAAAACAGCTCCCGCAGCAGTGGGCGGGGCCGAGAAGACACTCGCCCCCGCGGCTCATGCGCGCTCCCGGCCCAGGTCTCCGTCCGGAGGCAGCGGTGAGTCGGACGTCCTCTGCCGCTGCGGTTCTCCTGCATCTCTGCCGCTCCAGCATGCGGACACCGGATCCGACGCGCCCCCTCTGAGAGCCGCCGCCCGCCTCCGGAGCTCCGTCAGCGGGGCGACTCACCGGCACCGAGCCGCCGCCCGCGGCTGTTCCCTGCGTTCGTCCGCCCGGTGGATGGAGCTCAGCGGCGCCCGGTGAACGTTCGAGTCCGCAGCGGAACATGGAGGCGGTGATGGAGAGAGAGTGCAGCGCGCTGGGGGGGCTGTTCCAGACCGTCATCGGAGACATGAAGGTGAGTTCGTTCGTTCACTCAGCGTTCCTTCATTTTCACGGCAGAAACCACCGTTTGCTGTGTTAGATGTCAACAGGTAATTAGATGTTAAAGTATGATGGTGACCTGGTGTAAATCAAACAATTGATCATGAAGACATTTAAACATTTAAACTTAATCAAATCTATATTCTGATGTGTGACGACATTAGCATTAGCATGAGGTGTTGACGAGCTAGCAACAGCATATTGGTGGTAATTCCACTTTGTTCCTCAAGAGGCGATAAAGTGTCACATAACGCTTCTTTGAGACATTTCGGTCTCACCAGACTTTTCTTTTTGTCAGTAAACGTCTAGCTCCACGTCCATTGAAGCTGCCGTGTTTCATTTGTTCCTTCTTCTGGTCATCTGTGTTTTTCTTTGTGTCAAACAAAAGGACACGTGAGCGGATCTGTTACCGCAGCAAACACAACAAGATCGGAATCATTTCCGGCTCACTTTTTAAGCAACAAATTCTGGCTGGTTCTATTTTCCTGCTCCAAGATGTGAGAAAGTCACGTGACACAAACCGTCCAATCACAGCGGTCGTCGTCTGTGGAGGTCTAGGTCGCCGCTGTGCTTAGTTACGTTTTTGGAGAGGTGACGTCAGGTCGCCAGAAGATGCGTCCACGTCAACAAATAAATGGATGAATTAAGTTTTAGTTGTTCGTAGTTTAAGAGAACAAACGTGAACAAACCAACACCTGTTTCCTCAGTGATGTAATAACAGGTGGAGCCTCTACTTGCCCCGCCCTCTTTACCGCTCTCCGTCGTTCTGTCCGTCGTCCAGTCGGATCCTGGACTTTGTCCAAACGTGGTCTCAGGGTGAAAACATTCCAATTCTCGCCCTCGTCTTCATGTCTGGACGGTGAATCCTCAAACTTTCAGTATCCAGGTGTCATAGCCCCACCCCCCGACCTCTGACCTCTACCCCCCCACATACCATAATAACAACGGTCATTCTGTGTTGGTGCTGCAGCAGAACGTGAGTCTGTTGGTTTTAAGTCCCGAGTGTTTCTGCGTCGGGCGACACGGTGGTGCGGTGGTTGGCACTGTTGCCTCATGCATGCTGTGTCTGTGCGGGTTCTCTCCGGGTACTCCGGCCTCCTCCCACCTCCAAAAAGCATGCTGAGGTTAATTGGTCACTCTAAATTGTCCTTAGGTGTGAATGTGTGCGTGCGTGAGTGGTTGTCTGTCTTTCATGTGGCCCTGCGATGAGCTGGCGACTTGTCCAGGGTGTACCCCGCCTTTCGCCCGTTGACGGCTGGGATCGGCTCCAGCACACCTGTGACCCGTAACTGGATTAAACGGCAGAAAATGAATGAATGTTTCTGTGTTGAATCTCTCTGCCATGTTTTCTTTGTTTCCTTCAATCAACAGCGATTCAAAGTGAACGCATCTGTTACCGTAGTAACAGCAAGATCGCCATTATTATTATAGTTATATTAGTATATAGTATATTATAGTTCTGTTATCTTGTCAGACAGGATGTTCTACCCCACCATCTCTTCTTCTCTGTTGTTGGTGACTTTCAGCCCCACCTACAGGTCTGGAGGATGAACTACAGCCTGTCCAGTCATTTCCAATGGATCCATTTGTTCAAATATTGCTGATACGATGATGAGGAAAATGGTTTTGGTCCGTGTGGACGTGGACAGACACACACACACACACACACACAAACCCAGCGTCATTGAGGTTTTTCTCTGTCAGCGTAACGAGTGTGTGGGCGGAGGTGGAGGAGTCGAGTCTTTAATGAAAGAAAACACTCAGTCGATTCGAAGCCAGATGAGTCGCTGCTGACGAGCGTTTTCCCGGCAGAGGAGTGTCGCTGGCTCAGACGACATTGACGTGCAGAGAACAGTAGACGCTGCTAGCGCCATCTGACGCTAGCTGACGTTAGCGTCAGAAAGTTCCGCCCATGTCACAGCGACTGAGATTCGGACAGAGAGGCGGTTTGTGTTTTCGTCTTTGGGGCTCAGTTGTTGCCGGAGGAACTTCATATCTGATGAGATTGACCTTTGACCCTCAACTGGATCAAATGGAGCCTGATTCTATGTTTAAATGTGTGTGCGTTTGTGTGTTAACGTCTTTGTGCTGGAGACAGTGGCGCAGACGTCTTACTGATCCCTTTAAGTGGAACTGACACACACACACACACACACACACACTCTGAGCGGATGTCTGTGGGACATCACATGTTGATGTTTTGGTCTTATGACTTTGTAAGTGATGTTGAGTCTGTGTTTGAAGCTCAGGCTGTGTGCGCGCACGTGCTAATCCCCATCTCTCTTGTTAATCGCATTTGTGTGTTAAGATAATCAGTGTATCAGGATGCTGATCGTCATGGAAACCGTGCTCCACGGGTCCTGTCCGGTCACGTCTGTTGTGTGCAT
The DNA here is from genome assembly GCA_901007665.1 of Aeoliscus strigatus. Classification (NCBI taxonomy): domain Eukaryota; kingdom Metazoa; phylum Chordata; class Actinopteri; order Syngnathiformes; family Centriscidae; genus Aeoliscus; species Aeoliscus strigatus. The sequence goes on along the minus strand of CAAKHB010001524.1, from coordinate 1,461 downwards.
CTGGACGTGATGTTGTTTGAGGAAACACACGGTGGGGGTTCTCCAATTTTATCCTGCACAGTCTCTGGCCCGACGACAGAGGTGGATCCCTGAAGGACCAGCAGGCTGCTGCTGCCTCCGGGTGTTGCCACGGTGACAGTTGATGTCCTCGGTGACTGATGTATGCAGCGACGCTGCCGTTGCCTCCGAGGGAGAGAGAGGACGTATGACCTGTGTCAGAACCGATGATAAACGAGCAGGAGGAAACATTGACGTCGGAATCCGGCACAGTCAGAGTTCACCATTTCATCTGTGTGTGTGTGTGTGTGTGTATGCAGAAATTGAGTTTGTGTGTGTATGCTTGGTCAGGATGCGGTACAATCCTCCTCCCCTCCCCACAAATCTGTCCACATCTGAAGCCCCTCTGCATCAACAGCAGCGGCGCTACCATAGCAACGGTAACCAGGCGATGACGCTGGCTCAGGGACAGAGGTAGCAGAGACACGCCCATCTCTGCCAGCTGGAAGGAGAGTGTGTGCGTGTGCGCAGTTCTTCCACCAACTCACCTGCTGGAACATCAGGTGTTCCTCCTGGGTCTGCCCCTGTTCTCGTGTTGCTCTGGAGCTGCGGTCTTCACTGACTCTGGAGATCAGGTTTCAGTTGCTAAAAGTGCATCAACTCGGCAGCTGATGAGATTGTATGAATGGGCGGGGCTTGTCTCCTCTCAGCCGAGGTGTGTGTGGGGGGGTGGTCCGCTAATGGAGCAGGTGTAGACCAGGTGGAATGCCTCCTGAGCTCCTCACACGGATGCTGGACAGGTAAATGAGTTCGTGCATCGTGTGATGGTGGACCGTAGCTGCCGGGGTGGGGGGGTTGAGTGGGTCGATGGGATTGATCCGTCTCCTGTCTGTCTGTCTGTCACTGCTGCGGGGGTTGATGGAAGGAGAAGTTTGTTGGATGCGGAGCGTCTCGTGCACAAACTTCCTCTTTGTCCTCCGACCTTCTGGAACGAGTGTGACGTCGACACGACGCACACGTTTGATCCGGCGTCATCACTTTTCTTCCTCTTCCCTCGTCAGGGAGCGTATCCTGTGTGGGACGACTTCATCGGCAAGGCCAGCAAACTGCAGGCGCAGCTCAGGTAACACACACACACACACACACGCCGTTACTGTAATGACAGCAACTTGTCAGCTCTCAGGAACCGTACCATACGGGTCGGCGGTTTGAACAAGTCAACTTCACACAGAAACATAATCGAACCGTCTGTTGTCTCACAGGACGACGGCCGTGGCTGTAGCAGTCTTCCTGGACGCCTTCCAGAAGGTGGCGGACCTGGCGACCAACAGCCGAGGTGTGTGTGTGTGTGTGTGTGTGTGTGTGTGTGTGTGTGTGTGTGTGTGTGTGTGTGTGTGTGTGTGTGTAAGACCGTAAATCAGGATTATCGTGCAGCTCAACCATGCTTTTCATAATCAGTTTGCT
>CAAKHB010001521.1:0-19784 GCA_901007665.1 Aeoliscus strigatus | reverse complement strand
CCCCCCCCCCCCCCCCAGCGAGAAAATTAGACAAAGGCGACTAGCGACAAATCTAGCGACTTTTTTGGTGATCAGAGGCTCCAAGATCGCGGGAGGGGGAAAAATAATTGTGCCGTTCTCTCCCTTTCCCCGTTCAGAGAAAGAGCCAGAGAGGGGCAGTGGGAGAGAGACACAGGTAGAGAGGGACGGGGGCGGAGTTGAGAATAGCGTGGACTGTCCCCCCCGCTCTCACGTTTGGATTGGACCGCTCGCTCGTCTAGCGACTTTTAGCGACTTGTGGGCGGGCCAATCGCGACTTCCGATGCTGGGGAGTTGGCAACACTGAATCACTACTTGGGTGTCCAACCGAAACCTCTTCCGACTTCTCCAGCCACCGATGGTCTTGTCATCGTCTGAGAATTAGTTCAAAGTTACTGCCATAGCCGCTGGAAGACAACAAAATGGATTTATACTTTTGGACGGACCGGCCTTAACTTCACAGCCGCTCGGTGTTAGCTAACTCACCTAGCTTAACCGGTGTCACAACTTCAGGGATGCAAACGGACAGTGGCACCGAAACCGAACCTCTCTGTAAGGTTCCGGCTGGAGGTTCCGCTGATGGAACACAGTACGTGGATCTGAAGAGACTTTTGGTTTTTAAAGTTTACAAGAGGAGGTGGTTCGTTCTCCTGGTTCTATGTCTCCTGAACTGCTCCAACGCGACGGTGAGTCACGACGGTTAAATACCAGTGGTACATCACGTAGTATACTTTACTGAACTACACTATACTGTACTATAATATACTAAACTAAACTATACTATTATATATATTATAGGTAAAAACATTCAAGGTTATTAAATTATACAACAAGAAATGTAGTAATAATAAATTATTACTATCTCGTAATTAGTAATTAGTTATTTATTATTGTGTCCTAATTATTAATGATGATATCAACAACAGCGCCTTAATAATAATCTATTTACACATTTCATTGATACATTACACACATATTTGGATGCTTTTTTTGTAATATTTTCACCATTTTGTTTAATGAAATTGAGAATTGATAAAGCATTCACATTCATAAATTAACTTTCATGTGAATATATTCATCTTAGTTCATCTTAGTGAACTAAGTTCATCTTGTCAGCGAGATAAAGGACTGAAGAAGTTGAGATTGAGAAGGATTTGACAGCTGACAGGAATAAAATCATTAAAATAAAAAAAAGAATGACCATAAGAACACCATACTGGTGATTTGTTTGCACAATAATAGAATGTGTGTATTCAGGCAGCAACACTGAGGCCCAAAGTAGAATGAGCTTCTGTTTTTTGTTTGGACAAAGACTAAACCCTGATTTCTGTGGCTTTGTTGAAGCGAGCTCGTCAGCTGATCTGGACTCACAATGCTCAGTCTGTCCTCAGAGTGATAACACTTGTACTCACCAGTAGAGAAGCTTCTAGATGGATTCAGTAAGAATGTTTTGTTTCAGTGAAGCTGTATCAAAACAATCCCAACGATCACTGATGCTGTTTGGGAAGGGATTGTCTGCTGTGATTGGTCCAACGTTCTGACAGCGGGTGTCTGATCAGTGACGTCACACAGATCAACGTGTCCCACGGGGGCTGGATTGTGTGTGTGTGTGTGAGTTCAGGTAGCGTTTTCTGATTGGCTGACCCAGGTTTTATCAGCCGGGAGCTGAGTGAGTGGGTATTTCCTCTTTTGTTGTCATGTGATCATGTCAAAAACACCCAAACACACACACACACACGTTTGAGTCTTCACACCTCTCTGTGTCCCCCCGCCCCCCTCCCCCAGCTCTGGCTGACCTTTGCCCCTGTGGCAGACCAGTCTGCCCAGTACCTGCACGTCTCTCTGGAGGAGGTCAACTGGTTGTCGCTGGTCTACATGGTGGTGGCCATCCCGCTCTGCTTCGTCACCACCTGGATGCTGGACACCCTCGGCCTGCGGATCACGGTACCAGCAAGAAGAAGAAGAAGAGGAGGAAGTAACTGTCTGACCTTTAACCCCTGGCGCCTCTCTGCAGCTGGTTCTGGGCTCCTGGTTGAACATGCTGGGAGCTGTTGTGCGCTACTGCGGTGCGTCGGCAGTGCAGATACTCGGCGTCCATTTCCCTGTGGTGATGGCCGGGCAGGTGTTCGGTGCTCTGGCTCAGCCGCTCATCGTACTCGCCCCCACCAAGATGGCAGCGCTCTGGTTCCCGGACCACCAGCGAGCCACGGCCAACACCATCGCCTCCATGTGTGAGTGACACAGTCCAGTCACAGTAGTTGTCGTCTGTGGAGACGATGATGACGACATAACGCCTACGCGTACTTACTTTTATGGAGAGGTCAAGCTACACCGACTGTACCCTGACCCTACGCCGACCCTTCACCGACCTTACACGACCCCTACGCCGTCCATTTGACCCTGAAGCACAAAGTTTGTTGTATATGAGACGTCGTGTTCCAGGAAGAAGGAGCTGCTCACTCAGTGACGTTGACTCTCCACAGCCAATCCGCTGGGCATCCTCCTCGCCAACGTCATCTCGCCCTGGATGGCGGATTCACCGCAGCACATTCCGGCTCTGGTTAGTTGACTTTATTGAAAAGAAACGGCTGAAGAGTTTTGTTTCCATCTCCTCTCGTGCTGACATGTTCCTCTCTCGTCCAGCTGCTCGCCTACACCGTCCCCGCATGCGTCACCTGTTTCCTCACCACGGTCGGAATGCGGAGCAGCGCCCCGCCCACGCCACCGTCAGCCAGCGCTGAGTTTTCCAGCTCGGAGCCATTCCTGCAAGGCATCAAACTAGTAGGGTCAGCAGGAGGGCGTGACCCGGTCATATGACGTGTGTCCCACCTGCTGTGTCTGTTGCCGTAGTTACTGAGGAACCGGGCGTACCTGCTGCTGCTGCTGTGCTTCGGCTCGGGCATCGCTGTTTTCACCTGCTTCTCCACGCTGCTGGATCAGATCCTGTGTGTGCGAGGATACACCAACGTACGTGACCTGACCTAAACGGCCATGAAGAGCGATGCGTGACGCACCGTGTTTGTAGTTTAAGTCCAGTTCAGACCAAAGATTCCAGGCAGAATGGAACGTTCCAGCATCCGGTGGTTTGCGAGGTGCTGTAAAACAAATCCACTGGAGAACTCAACTCCCCTGTAGTTTGTCTTTGTAGTTTTGTTAGCATAGCTTTTCAAGCTAACGTGAGGACATGGTTCCTTCTAAAGGATTTATCAGCATCCTCCTTCTCCAACAGTTAGCATGTTGGTTAGCATGTTTGTAGCTGGATACGTCACATAGACACACCCCCCTCCCCCCGCCATGGGTTCGTCACCATCTGATTGGTCAGAACGTTCGTGACCGTCTGCACCATGATCAGGTTGAACAGGTAGACTCCTCTGGAACTTCTAGAACGTGCTGCTGGAACGTTAGCTGCGCCATCGTTCTTTGGTCTGGACTTCATGGACTCACTGATGACGGCCGACGTCCACCCCTGCAGGACTTTGCCGGCTTGTGCGGCGCCCTCTTCATCGTGTTCGGCATCGTGGGCGCCGGCGTTCTCGGCCTCTACGTCGACAAGACCAAGAAGTTCATGGAAGCCACGAAGGTCAACATGAGCCTGACGGCGCTGGCGTGCATCGCCTTCGCAGTGGTGAGGACAACAGCTCTGAGCGCGGACATTCACGTCGGAGTACCGTAATTACACGACTATTTGTGCTCTCAGAAAACTGTTTCCGGAGGTTGAGAAGTGTCATCGGTTCCTCTGCCTGGTGTGAAGGAGCTAGAAGGACGAAACGTCCATCGGTCCCTGAAAGCACAAATAGTCGTGTCATTACGGTACTCCAGTACTCCAAGTATGCTAGCATGAATGTATCACCGGGGAAACCGTGGGTGTTAAAGGGTAAATTGACAGAATTGGTGTAATGTCCCTTTGATTCTCCCTCCAGGTGTCTCTGCTGCAGCAGCAGGAAGTTGCCGTGGCGATCGTCTGTGCTCTCTTCGGCTTCTTTGGTTTCTCCATTTACCCGGTTTCCATGGAGCTGTCGGTGGAGTGCTCGTATCCCGTCGGCGAGGCCACATCAACCGGACTCGTCTTCGTCTCGGGGTACGAATCCTCAGACAGTCCTGACGGAGGAAAACTCTTTGGAGTACTGGAATTACACGACCATCAGAAAATGTTTCCTGAAAGCTGAGTCGTGTCACATCACTGCCAAGTTCAGCTGCTCCCACCAACAGCGTGCGTGGGATTACCGTAATGACAGCAACATGGCTGCTGTCAGCTTTCAGGAATGGATGTTTTCTCCTGATTTTACTTACTTTTTTCTTTATTTTTAATTTGCTTGTTCTTATTTTTAAATGGTTCGACATTTCCTGAGGTGCAAATAGATGTGTTATTACGCCAAAGTATGCTACCACTAACGTAGCTGCCCTCGGTGTTAAAGGTTTCAAATGTTCTTTTTTTTTCTTGTTTTGTGATGAACAGTTTTGTTTTCTGATCTGCTCTAATGAACTTTGACCTCCTCATGTCATCTCCCAGCCAGGTCCTGTCCATCGTCTACATCGTCCTCCTCCAGGCGCTGACGACTCCTGACGCCGACTCTGTGGCATCAGCCTGTGGGGACCCGGTCCTGAGCTGGAGGGGTGAGTCTGCTCGTCGCTCAAGAATGAGAAATGTGCTGGCAGTGAAACCGGCTGTGATGTGTTTGCCTCGTTAGTGCCCCTGCTGGTGCTGGCGGGTCTGTGCAGCCTGTTCACCTGCTGCTTCGTGGCCTTCTTCCACACGCCGTACCGACGGCTGCAGGCGGAGGAGGCCGCCGCCTGTGGGGCCAAAGAACCCTCCTCGGCCACTGGATGCGCCACGAGCGAAGAGACGTGAACCTGTGGACGGGGGGGGCACGTGATACTGTTGAATAATTGCAATCAGTCAATAATGTAAAAATATGAAAAGTAACTTGTAATTTTATTACTGAATGTAAAATAGATTTTTTTCATGATGCACTGAAATGTAAATTCTTGTTTTCAAGCCAATCAGCTGCAGTATTTTCTGTCTTTGGATATAAGTCAACTTGTGGTATTAAAACACAAAAACAACATTTTCTGTTGACGCTTTAACACCGAAAGCTGAGAAGTTGCACTGCCGTCATTGCGATAATGACACACTGGCTTCTAGTAACAGAGAGAACAGGATTACTATCATGATAACAACATCGCTGTTCTCAACTTTCAGGAACCGATCAACATTTTTTCCTTTTTTTTTTTTTTTTTAACATTTTTCTGCTTATTGTCATTTTGTTATTTGTCTTGAAGCAGTTCCAGAAGTTCCACCAAAGTAAAGCAAGAACAGTAAAAAACAGTAACTGTTTCTCACTGAGAAGTGACACTCAGTTCCTCTACCTGGTGTAAAGAAGGAGCTAGAAGGAGAAAAACAACTTGTTATTGGAAGTTGACAAGTTGCTGTCATTACGGTAATGACTCACCAGCTTCCAGCAACAGAGCGAATGGCTGTTCTCAGCCTTCCGGAACAGATGGACGTTTTCTGATAAAGCAAATAGTCGTATAATTACATATGTACTCCAAAGCATGGTGGTGTGAATGTAGCACCAGCGATACCGTCTGTGTTAAAAGGGTCTAAATGAGTGCAACATACTCACGCTGGTGATTGTGACTGGCCACCAGGAGGTGACAAACCACTACTGGCATCTCCTAGTTCCTACATTTATTTGGAAATAGAGACGTTCTGTACTGTTGTCATGGAGACTTGTTCTTTTGACAGCATAAGACATTTAAATACTGACGTGGGACAAGAGCTGTGTGGAAAAACAAGTCTGAAAAATCGTTTCACTGCAAATTCCGTCTCAACTTTCTCCCGCTTCTTGTTCTGACTCATTTTATATTTGTTAAACTTGTTTTAATTGAAGCTGTAAAACTTGTGTCTATCTGCAGTATTTGAACCTCGTGTTCTTTCATTTCACCATCGATTTTCAAAAACACGATACAAACACATAGGAGGAGAAAATGACTCCTGAGTTTTAATTGTCTCAATTCCACTTAAAACAAATATTAAAAAAGTAGTAGAGTGCTCTCTGGATTTGGAGTCCAAACCGACTGATTTCATCATCATCTGCAGCTTCATCTTTAAAAAGTCATGATAATACGAGTCAAACGTAAAAATGACAAATTAAAAAAAAAAAAATCCAGCAGTAAAAAACAAAAAAAACATTCAAACGAATGAAAGACTGAGTTCCTACTGCAGATGACGTCCGCTTGCACACAACATCAAAGCACAAAACTAAACCGACGAGGAGTCTGGACAATGAGCCGCTTCGCTGAGGGGTTAACGGTGGACACACACGTTCAGTCCAGTGTGTGTGTGTGTTTCAGTGTTGCAGGGCACAGAACTGCTGGTACACAGCCAGGATGTGGTGGTCGAGCTCAGCGGTGAACAGCAGGTTCTCCAGGGTCCCCATGTACTGCTGGATGGTCACATGATGCTGGAAGGAGGAGGAGAAAAGGAGAAATATTTTAGTATTTCAATGTTATGGCCAGAAATGGGACATTCTGTATTGAAATAAGACCTATTTTAAAAAATAATATAATATATAAATAAATACAATTTTCACTTGGAACATTTTTTTGGACAAGTAAAAACAGTCCTCAGTTCCTCTTCAGTCTTATTTTAAGTGTAAATAGATTTTATGAATAGAAATTTAACTAGAAATGTGACAAATATTCTTATATTAAGATTTTGACTTTTTGCAGTGTAGCAATGATCTGCAGTCTGTGTGTGTGTGTGTGTGTGTGTGTGTGTTACCATCAGGAAAATCTGCTGCAGCCGGTCGATACAGTTCTTGTACCAGGGCGTGCTGACGTCCACACTGCCCGTCTCACACCGAACCAGATGCTCCGTTAGCAACATGATGAAACGCTGAAAAAAACCACAGCAACCTGTGAGTGGTGGTGAGCGACTGCGCCCCGACACACAAGGACCCACGCTACCTGGAAGATGACGAGAAACAGGTTCTTCTGTTCGCTCTGGGCCGACTCGACCTTCTCCTGCAGCCTCTCGATCTGCTCCTCCAGCTGACCCTCCTCGTCCTCGCTGTTCTTCTCCATGTCCTCGTCGTCGGCGCTGTCCCTCTGAGGACGAATCCCAATTAGATCAGTAAAGTCAGCGGGAGTCGTCTCCCTCAACGGGTTTAAGGTTTAATCAGCTAGTTTAGGGGCTAATCGGTTCCCTCCCTATCGGCGATCCACCACCTACCCGTTTGTGCTGCTGTTTCTCCAACTTGTCCTTGGCCTCCTCCAGCTCCTTCTGGATCTTCTGCACGTGTTTGTTCATCTTCCGTATGGTCGAGTGCAGGATCTCCCAAACGAACAGTCTAGACAGGGTGAGAGGAGCGTTGAGTGTGTGGACAAAGAGGTCGTGTGTCGTACAGCGCTGCCGCCCCCCCGCCCCCAACCTGGTGAACTCCCGGGCCATGTCCTGAGAGAAGAGCCAGTTGGCCACGGCAGCACAGTCCACAATCTGCATCCGGATCATCTTGTCCACCAGCACTGCGATCATCTGACACGGAGCAGACGATGACTATCCACATCAAGGGACGCCCCCAAACGGACTGAAAGTGTCCTCGTACCTGTGGATGGTTCCGCCACACCTCGTACACCACCTTCAGCATGTGCAGTTTGCCCTCGTCGCTGTCTGCCAGGCTCTTCAGGATCTCATGGAACCTGGAGATGGATTCATGGAACGTCAAAAGTCTTGTTTCTGTTTTCTGTTCCTGCCTTGAACTGACGCGAACCCTCTGATGGACCAAAGAGAGGCCTTCATTCTGCGTCTGTCTCGTTCAATCTCACCACCTGTTTCAATGTTTTTCCCCACTTATCAGTGTTTTTCCTTGTTTCCTTCAAGCGATAGCAACTGAAAGTGAGCAGATCTTGTTACCACAGCAACTAAAACAAGATCACAATCATTCTCCACTCACTTTCTGCAGTGAAAAAAAAACAACAAACAAACACACTCTGTCTTCCCAGTATCGTATGAGGGTACCAAAGGGATCCATTGGAAACGAGTCACAGGCTGTAGTTCATCCTTCAGACCTGTAGGTGGAGCTGAAATTCACCAAAAACTGAGAAGAAGAGATGGTGGAGCCGAACTTCCTGTATGCTGAGCAGATAGAACCGTCCAAAATGAGATTTACGATGAAAAAAAGTGGGAGAAAAATGAATTTGACTGTCGCATGAAGTAAACAAAGAAAAATGTTCTGTTCCAAGATCTGGTTAAGTCACATGGTTCAAACAGTCACATGGTTCAAGTCACATGGTAGTCACATGGTTCAAACAGTCCAAGTCCACAGTTGGTGACGTCAGGTACGACGTAGTAGGGCTGGGCGATAGATATATAACGGTATATTTTTTATGGGAGATATGGAACTGAACTATATCATACATATCGATATAGTTCTTTCTGCGCTGTGATCCGCTCCAGTCAGCGGCTGAGACGGAGCTCTGCTCGGCTCCTCCTCCTCCATGGTCAGAGGAGACTAAATCCACCTCTGACACGTCATGTGTGTCTTACACGTTGACCGATCATTTGCTTTCACTTTGCAGAAATAATACCTATTTAGGCCACTCAGCCTAAATAGATTGAGATATGACTTGTGGTCCACATCGCCCAGCCCTACAGCGTAGGTACGGTGAAGTTTAGAACGGCTCTGCTGGTTCCACACAGATCAAACTGGCATAGAGAGATTCGCTCTGATTGGACGTCTTCTCCATTTGCCCCGCCCCAACATTTACGTCTCATTTTGATTGTTTGACTAAAGTGTCAACACTCTGTTTTCGGAGAACTTTTTTATTTTATTTTTTATTCACTTCTCGCCCGTGAAAAAGGTTTGTTGGTGAATATCAGTCTTTGTCAATGAAATTATCACGGCCTGGGTGAGCTGCTGGTAGTTGGCATTGATGCGACACTTACTTGCCAAGAGCGCTGAAGGAGTGGCTGAAGGATTTGGCCGCCAGATGAAGAAGAGTCTGCAGGAAGACGTCGACCTTCAGAGGGTTGAAGCTCTCCCCTTCGTCTGCACGGACAGAACACGGAGGAGGGGTGAAGAGCTGGGGCAAGAATTACAGAGAAGAAACACCCACGGCCGCTCACCGTCGTCGTCCTCCTGGTTGGGGTTGGGCACGTCTTTGAGGAGGGTGAGGATCTCTTCGTTGGATGCTCTGTTCTTGATGGCGTTGCCCACGGTGACAGACATCGGGTAGCCGGGTAACACCGCTGAGAAAACACAGCTCGTCTGTCACGTCACTGAACCGAACCCTGAGGTAGTTCCGGCACGTTCCGACAGCATCAGGGTTTGAAAATTGACAGATACTGAATTCTACTGACGACGTATTGAACTGTGAACTCAGGATCGGAATGAGTTACAGGTCTGTCTTATCCTCTGTTCCATTCATCTCTGGTTGTCAAGGCAACCACAATAAAATGTTGTCTTACAGGCGCTCTCGTCCAAGTATTTGTAGATGAAGATGGGCTCCGCTGGTATGAGGCTGGAGAAGGTGGGCGGGACAATGTCCACTATCCGCTGGTGGTACGACAGTCTGCGTCACAACACACACATTTCAAAACACTGGACGACAGCACGCTTTCCCTCAACGCTCTCCCTCGAGCACACACTACCTCATACTCTTCTCCAGAACCTCCCGGACAAACTTGGGCTTGGGCCGGTCCAGATCCACGGTCAGGCAGTCGGCCCTTCGCACAAACAGTCACATGATCAACCGCTCCGGGAGGCGCAGACCTCCGATGGGCGTCACTCACCAGTCGTCCCAGCTCCAGCGGAACTGGAAGTTGCTCAGGTGATGAGAAAACCAGTTGATGAGTCTGAGGACGACACGCGGGGGCGACTGTCACGGGCGGGAACGTTTGGAATCAGTGGGAGGAGCAGGAGGGGTCGTCTTACCGGTCTATGCAGGTGGTGTTCATGGTGTCCAGTCTCATGTACATCATCTCCGTGGCTTGAGCCAGCTGACGCCATGTTCAGGTCACATGGATGACATCGTCAAATACACACTTCACAAGGATTCATATCTCGTTCCTCCCCAGTTCCCACAGACCTTTTTATGTTCACATACATTTACTATATGCTGAACATAAGTATAAGAAGAAAAATTCAACTTGGAGAGATGGAACTGACCAAATTTTTTTCACCCTCGCTAGCATACACCTACGCTAAATCCAACGGGGAGGATACGACTTGCGGCAAAGATCCCGGCTGCAGTTTGCAGAGTTCGATGAGCAGAGTTGTGTACATGATGTCGATGTGAGGCGCAGAGGGCAGCTGGAAAAGTTCCCCGAAAATCACCTGGAAAGGAAAAAGGGGGGGGGGGGGGGGGGGGTTGCCTGAGAGAGTTTCTAAAAGTCTGGTCTGTGGACGCTGTGAAGGACTCGGTACCTCCACGATGTGATAGTTGAGAGGGATCTTGTTTTTTCCCGGGTAGCTGAGTAACTGGGCGGCGCTGAGAAACAGACGACAGCAATGACAAACGTGTGCGTAAGCGCGGCGGCACAGAAGGAAGCGGAGGTGCTCACCAGGTGTTCCTCTCTCTCCAGTGCGTCTTGATGATACAGTGCAGGTTCTCTTCGATGACGAACCTCTCCACGGAGTGGCTGCCGGGCATGACGGGACCCTGAGGACGGAGACCGGCGGGTTAGAGGAGACGGGTGGACACAGACGGGCAGACGGGACACGCACCTCGGGGGCGTCGGTGTAGTCGAACATGCGGAAGATGACGCGGGGCATAGGGTAGTGGGCGTCGGGCATGTGGCCCGGCGGAGTGAACGGGGGCAGGTTGTGTTGAAGGGCTTCGCACAGCACGCTGTCAAAGGCAATGTACGGGCGGAGGATGTGTCGCTCCTGCCAGCGGTCTTTCTTCAGCTTCTGGATCTGGGCCCACAGGCAGTCCAGGTACTGAGCACAGCACAGAGACAGCTTAGTTTCCTCCACACAACTCAACAAACAGCAGCTGATGGTCATCCACGGCGCTAGCACACTCTGGAGTACTGTAAATACAAGGATATTTTCACATTTTAGAAATGTCATCACTGAATGACGAGGATGAACACGGGTCACACAGGGGCCACGTAACCCCCATCCACAGCCAGTCGGGATGTCAGTGAAACGCAGCAGCTGGGACTGATGTGGAGCTGCCTGGGAGCAGCTGCTGGAGGACCGGAAGTGGAGGAGACCAGAGACACCAGAACGTCTCCGAGAACACTGAAAAAACATGCGCACTGAATACTCACTACTCATAGGAACAAAGTTGTTGTCGCTAAGTTCTGAACACTGTTTCAGTGAGTGACTCATGTCGGTCAACTCGTTCAGAGTACAACTCAACGATCAGCAGTTCACTTACGCGCTGTGAAGTGAGCGAATCCTCTGCGTTAGTGATTCAGTAGAGTCTGTTCGCCCAAAAGATTTGTTCTTGATTGTTCATGTAGATTTACTGCTCTGATGTTCTGGTTCTCACATCAAAGTAGAAATGGGCACAACAGTTCTTGTAGGTACACTGAATCAGTAGAATCCACTCAGAATAAAAGAAGGTTCCCTGAATTGTTTGGGTCACGTCAGTCCACTCATGCACAGGGAACGAATCAGACTCAACAGCAGCAGTTCACTGCCGCACTCATGAACTGTGAAATGAACTTATCTTTTCAGTCAAATCCTTCGCAAATGGGACAACACTAACACTGACACAAGACATATTGTCCCGTATTATAGCTCGTTTGGAAATATACTGAAATATAGAGATATCACCCGGTTAGCTGAAAGCCGGCGAGTCATTACCGTAATGACAGCAACTTGCCTGTGAAGTGCGACTTCTCAGCTTTCAGGAACCATTTGACGTTTTCTGACAGTACTCCAAAGTATGCTAGTGTGAAGCTCTCAGCAGCAATGCAGTCGGTGTTAAACTGATCTTCGACAACGTGGCTGTCTCACCTCCTCCTGTGGGTGGGGCTTCTCTGCCGTCCACACCTGCAGCATCTGGACGTGGGTCTTCGATCGCCTCCTGAAAACGTGGCAGACGTGTGACGACACAGCAGATTTGAAACATGACAGTGAACAGGGTTTGAAGAAATAAAAAGTGACAACAGCGTCCTCTGCTGCCACAAGTCGTTAATACAGGAAGGAAGTACCATGTCTCTTGGAATGATCACCAGAAGAGTGTGCAAGTACACACAAGATGTTGGTTTTAATGGATATACAGACAGAGACAGAGAGAGCAGAGCGAAGGTCTGAGAGAACCAACCAAACACTTCAGACATCTTACTTGAGGAAGCCTTCGATCTGGCTCAGGAGTCGATCCATTTCAACATCCTTTTTCTCGTAGAGCTCCTTGCCGACCCAGGGCAGACAGGACAGCACCACATACACAAACCAGTCTGAGCGGACCTTCAGACACACACCAACACCTGGATATCAACCAGCGTCTACTTCTCCTCCTAAACGTTGTCCATCTCTGATGGACAACATCTAAAACAGATTCATCCTGCACGTCCACTTCAAGTGGATCGTATGGACGTGGCCGTCTACGTACCTGTGGTACATCTTCCTCTTGAGTAACACTGACAAAGTTTTCAAACATGGCCACCATAGAAGGAGCAGCGATCACATGGCAGTTGACCAAATCCGACAAAAAACGCACCTACGAAAAGAAGGAGAAGGACAAGTTGCTCCAGGAAACGACACAAAGGTATCGATGCGTTGGTTGTCATGTAACATTACCAAGTAAACAGCTTCATTGTACAAGTTGTTTTTCAGTGTCTCTTTGAGCTGTCGGATCATGGCCTCCACAAATTCACCACCAAAGTTGTAGTTCCTGGCGTTGAGGAGGCCGACTAACGTTGTGTACACGGTCATCTTCTCGGGGAGGAGGCGCGCTCTGCAAAAGAGAGACCGCCATGTGAGGTCTACCAGGAAAAATCACCCACCGTTTCAAAAGGAGGGCAGGTGCGGATGAACTTACACTGCACATAAGATCCGAAGGATTTTGTTTTTGTAGTTTGGAAGGTCGGCCTCCAGCACGCCGGCGAGACCCTCCAAGTTGCTCTCCAAAGACGAGGTACTCTGAAAAAGAACAACAACATAGTATTCATAAATGCAGTTGAAAGACTGATAGAACCGGGTGCACTAACTGTTTACACTCTTTACCTTCTCCCCCACACGACATATCAGCGACTCAAGACGATCTTCGATCTCAATTGGCTCTGAAGTTCTCCTCCTCTTGTGTGCTTGAGCTCCTCCTAAAGCAGAGGTTCAAAATGACAATAAAACACAAGAACACTGGACAGTTCATAACTGCAAATTTAGTTTTAACTGAGGATGGACTCAAAAGCTCAGCACTCCAGCAGGTGTGCTTCCTGTGTGTAACTGACGCATCATTTTTTATGAACATATGCTGACAAATTAATAAAAAGAATGAGTATATCAATGGAATCTCACAAAATGACGCTGTTATCATGGCTGAGTTTGGAGTAACTGATTATCGTCAGTGCTGAACTAATGGAAAGCATTTACAGCTCATACAAGTGGTTCATACCCGGTCTAATTAAGATGAAAGTGTATTCATATCAAAACACTTCTGTCACTAACTAACCTGGACCCACTAGCTCAGCTAGCTAACCATGCTGCAGCGCCACTTCATTTTCCCGCTTTTAAGCCACAGCAATGAAGATATGTCTCACTGTAATACAACTGTTTGAGAGATTTTTTTTCCAGCAACATTCGTCACCCCAACCGGGGCTCGTACAGTAAACACATAGCATACACGAGAAAAGAAAACACAAACGCGTCCCCTAAACACGCTAGCTAGCCAGCTGCCTTTTAGCCTCAACGTCGGGGTTACTCCTGCAGCCTCTACTTACGTTCGTCATTCTCGTCGCTGTGTCGCCTCCTGGACATATTTCACGTCAAGTGTCTGTTAGCTATGAAGCAGAAAATGGACAAGAAAAAAAAGATAGCCTCGGCAAGCTTCTAGATTATTCAGCTCGGCCGTGAAAGCAGAAAAATAATAGCGGTCCGATTCAAGTAAATCACTTCCGTAGCAGGCGGAAGGTGTAATGTCTTTTCTCTCCGAAGTTCACTTCCGGTCGGTCTATGTTACGTTTGGAATTACGATCTTATGGCAGCAGGGTCATGTAGTAATGTTTGACTGATTTAGGCATTTTACCATATGAGTGCCAGGAACATGAATTACTTCTGAATCCGATGCTAAGCTAACGTGACGGCTAACCTTAGCATTCACAACCATGGCGACTGATGGCCTCTGCTCAGTGTTTGACGATTGGGAAGTAAATACGTCTTCGCCAACTGGATTAAAACAAGAGAAACAACTCTCCGCCTCTCAAAAAAAGTGCTATAGTTTCTGCAGAAGGAAGGTAAGTGGTCTTACTGCTTCACATTGTGATCGGTGATTGAAATATTCAACCTTTAATTTGATCTAAAACGAGTTTTAATGCATTTTAGAGTGTTGATCTGTTAAAATCAGCATCTTCCTCTAAACTTTGATGGTTTATTTTTTGTTTTGATGATGCTCATTTTGACCAAGTGCACACATAAAAAATATCTGAGGGACCTTGAGGTTACAATATCAGCCATCATCAGGTCTGTTCATGCTTTCACATGTTCAGGAAAAACCTGTCCCAGTAAGTGCTTTCCTCTGTTTCCTCTGTTTCCTCTCCACAGTCATTTGCCATCTTTGTAGCATCCAAGAAGGTGGCGAGTCAGACGGAGGAAGGCACATCCTGGAACTGCTGCGGCCAGGTCTTCATGGAACACTCTGCCATTCACAAACACGTCGCCAGGACTCACAACACGGAGATGCAGCAGCTCACAGGCTCCAGCTATCAGCGTTTGTTGATCCAGATGGGAGAAGAAGAACTACAGCAGCAGAAGGAACGTACAGCGCAGCCAGCGGACATCTCAGCGTGGATGCCGGACACCAGTCACATCTCTCAGGAGCAGCTTGACACGTATGAGTCAGACTGATTGACGTTGTTGGTGTCTGTGTTAGTTTGTGACACTCTTCTCTTCCTGTTAGAGGTCCAGGCAGAGTGCTGCTGTATTACCACTACTGTTGGTTGGAAGACCCACATGTCATCAGTGCCTGGCAGAGAGCTTTGTGCGACAGGCTCCACCTAACTGGCAAAGTCAGTAAAGCTGTGAGAATGTTTCCGTCAGACCTGAAAACCTTATTGCATGAAGGAAATATTAATATAATCCAGCTGAAATCAGAACATCTGTGCATTTCCTCAGGTGCGGGTGGCATCAGAGGGGATCAATGGAACCGTCGGCGGCACTTATGTGGCCACGGATGTTTACATCGATGCAATGTGCTCCCATCCTCTCTTCAGGATGGGGAAAGAGGATTTTAAGGTCAGTGGGCAGTCACACCTGTGGTGTCAGGTAACACTGGGAACTCTTTATTAACAAGCCCATACGTTATGAATTTGTATAAAATCCAAAGGTAAATAATTGAATAGTTTGTGTTTCTCTTTTTGATTTGTTTCCAAAAATGACTCATCGACAATTAACATTGTAATTTGATTTAAATTGTATTAAATAGTCCCTTTTTCCACTGTTTGTTTGTTAAAAAGACTGTGTGTGTGTGTGTGTGTGTGAGATCAGACAAGTGATGGTGGCACAAAGTGTTTCATAGACCTGCGTGTTGGTGTCTACAAGGAAATCGTCCCTATGGGGGTGGATCCTGACGTGGTCTCCTACCAGTTAGCAGGTATGATTACTACGCCACTACAGAAATACGCCATCATATCACCATGACTACCACCGATACAAAACCCTGTAACCTGGCGACCGTAGCTCAGGGGACGTAGCAGGGTGACAAAAATGAGAAATGACCTGAACATCCCCCATCATTGATTGTTTTTCGTGACTCTGTTTTTCGGACATGTACATAAGTTCCTCGTGTGTCTGGCCTCTCAGGGACTCATCTGGAGCCGGAGGACTTCCATAAAGAAGTGGAGACTCTTGTGGCTAAAGGCGATTTGTGCAATGACACAATCCTGCTGGACTGCCGCAACTTTTACGAGAGTAAAATTGTACGTACGTAGGGGAAAACTGGAACTGTGACTGAACGGACTCCACTGTCGTTGTCATAGTTTCATATCATCTTTATTATCAACGCCTTTTTTATCTTTCATCTATTTTATCAATGCCTATGGATGTAAGGTTACATGAATAACATATGGATGTGCTTGAGCTTCATCCACTTGAATCAGTGTTTTGGAGCTTGAATACAATCATTTTTTAAGCTGTGAACCAATCTGATGTCCCGGTACAGTGTGTCATCCATGATTTACTTAAACACGTTTTAATGTCCCGTCAGGGGCAGTTTACTCAGTGTTTGGCACCGAACATCCGTAAATTCAGCTACTTCCCGGACTACGTGGACCAGAACCTTGAGCTCTTCAGAGACAAGAAGGTGCTGATGTATTGCACAGGAGGGATCCGCTGTGAGCGAGGCTCCGCATACCTCCGCTCCAAAGTAAGACGTGCCCAATCACAGGAAGACTTCATTGGTTTGTGTCCTTTAAGTCTCAAACATCCTGTCTGCCTCTAGGACGTGTGCAAAGAGGTTTACCAACTCAAAGGTGGAATCCACAAGTACCTGGAACAATTCCCAGACGGCTTCTATCGAGGGAAGCTTTTTGTCTTTGACCAGCGCTACGCTATCTCCTCCAACAACGACGTTATCTCAGGTTAGTGTGCTTGCCCCCAGGAGGTTTAATACACTCTGTAGAATCCTGCTTGGGTTTTAAAATGCCAGTGTTCAGACTGCAGGTACTGTGGACGCCCCTGGGACCAGTACAAGCTCTGCACCACCCACTTCTGCTGCCAGCTGGTTCTGTCCTGTTCCAGCTGCAGACAAAACGGACGTACGGCCTGCTGCCCCACCTGCCAAAGCAAGGGACTGACACCCTCCATCGCGCCGCAGCGCAAAGAGGAGTGCGAGTGCACCGATGGACGTCCCAGAATCCCCCAAGATGTGTAGGAACACGACCAATACTTCTGTCCCAGGATGTTCCTCAGAATGTGCAAGGATTCATGGATGCTGTCTTTCAATGTTTTCATGATTTTCAAAGTGGAAGTTTGGAATTTAATGTGATTAACCTTCACTCATCTGATATTTAACATGAAGCATTTTATTCATCGTAGGTGACAAAACGAGTCGAATGACATTAACTCTGGAAACTGGGGAAAACCTTCTAGCAACCTATAAAATAATAATGCCGGAAAGTCATGAAATTTGCACTCAACTGCATCGAAGATGTAATAAAACACAATCATGTAATAACTTCACCAATAATGTAATAAAATATCGTGACTGATCATGTAATACCTTATTACATTATTGGAGATTTATTAAATTTTCAGGTTTTTCAAAACTGATCATATAAAACTTGACAGATAATATAATACATATGTTTATATAAAGTCCAAAGTTCTACATTTTGTGTTTGGAGAGTCTCAGACTGTACTATACACTGGATTTGAACCAATAGAATGACTGCTGGGTTAAAGTGCACACCTTGTTGAGTACCATACAGCCATATATATGCACGTGCAGATACTCAGGGACATCCTGGTCCTGCTGAGCAGGTGATGGACTCACCTCCTTTGGAGACCAGAATTCCAGCTCAGATATACAGTAGCTTCTGAGCAGCACTGGAGACCCCATGTCCCCCCCAGGGTAACTCTTCCCTAAACGTATCTCTTCACTTGACAGTTTTCCATCAAATCACAATGTCATGACAACAATTCAGTGACATTTCATTTGTAGAGAGTACATAAGCACTCATAACACCAACATACACATCACGTGACAATCAACATATTCAAAGAGGACAAATGGGATTCATGTTACACAAATGTGATATGCAGATAAGGATTATATTTATTAAGTAAAAAAACACAATCCTAACAGACGGGGGGAATACGTTTGTAATACAGACAGCACAAGGGGGCAGGTGAAGCCAGACATCAACAAACCATGGGATGAGTGGGTTCTTGGATACATTGGAGTTAAATATCATAGCAGCAAATCAGAACGTGTCTTTTATTGTAACTAGTCACACACACACATACAGACACACTCACACACACAATCACACAAACAGCGACTGTGTAAGCATAGCTCCTGAAACCGCAAGTTTTGAGGAACCAGTTTCTAAAAAACTTTAAAGACAAAAGTGAAAGAGTTGATCATGTTGTCAAAGCTCCAACACGACCAAACACGACCATCAAAGTACTGCTTGTTTGGGCTTGACGTACATGGAGCTAATGATCTGATTTCGTTGTTGTTGATCTCACACCTCCCTTCTCTCCTCCTTGTATGATCTGTGTCTGGAAGCTTCAATAAATTACAGAAAGATCATTCTGTCGAGACAATTCTTATTTCTCCAGAGTTGGACAGAGGCAAATAGATTTTCCACAACACCTCTCACGTTTTGCTAAAAACCAACCGCAGACGAGTTAAACACCTGTTGAACTTTGTTCTAGCTGTATATGTATATATGCCCAGTACTATACACACGTAGATAGACACTGTCTATATATAGCAGATGTGCTCTGCTGATATTTTTTACAAATTAATATTCCAATATTATAGTTAGGTAGGCTTGTGTTTGGATATTTAGTAAGTATTTAGTCAGTCTCTTTCATTTCTAGCTGCTTTTAGTTACTTTGGCAACATCAATGTCCCTTGACTGATTCTTGGTCAGTTTGTATTGGAATCTTTCATGTTAATACAGCATACGGTTTTTGGTTGGTTTGCTTTTTTGGCTTCTTTTGGTGGCATAAGAAAAGCATCTCGGATCGATAGATAAATAGATAGGTAGACACAGAGAGATAAATAGATAGGTAGACACAGAGACACAGAGATTTATTCATGTTAAAGAGAAATTCAGATTTCCTGCAGCACAATAATATTTGATAAAAATGGGGACACAGGGGGCTTGTAGGACCCAGAGAGGAAAAACACAATCAATACTCCATGTTTGTTTCCCCTCATACATGTCTCATACAGTGTCCATTAAATGTATTCATCTATCTTATTCCACTTGCTCCGATTACAGGTCACGATTGTGCTGGAGCCGATCCCAGCTGTCAATAGGCGAATGGCAGAGTACGACCTGCCCCGTTCATAACACTTATATGTATATTGACAGGTCACTTTACCACTTCTACTAACTTTAAGACAGCCAGTAGAGACTTTCCTTACTGAAGAGACGGCAACACCAACTGGACACACAACCGCAGCATCCACGAGCATCAAAGGAGCTTTGATGTAGTTTGTTTCTGTTGCGGATACCTCGTCCATAACATAACATCCCTGTTAAACAGCTTTTGATATTACTTCTACTACTTCAAATAGCACTAGTTTCCAAGACGAGACGGATATGAGGAGCTTTTTTACAAAGAGGAAAGTAAGTCAGACTTCCTCAGGTTACAAGTAAAACAAATATGTTTTGCTTAATGTTGTATGAAAATGTTTTTTTTTTGTTAGTTTGTTTTAAGAATATCTAAAAAAGATGCTTCATGCCATTTCACCTGATGTAGATGGATAGTGAGTCAGCGACAGGCAGCGGCAGTGCAGACGGCTCTGGACTGATGGAGGTGAGTGCTGAAAGGTCTCAAAGGTGAAGGTGAAAACTGGCACATTGGTTATTTTGAGGGTAGTATTTTCAGATTCTTCTCATGCTCAGTTTATTCTAC
>CAAKHB010001520.1:0-18683 GCA_901007665.1 Aeoliscus strigatus | reverse complement strand
AATTTTTTTGGAAAAAAAAAAAAAAAAAAAAAAAAAAAAAAGGAGAAATTGAAAAAAAGAAGAATTAAATACAAGACCCTTCTCAGAAAAGAATAGAAGGGAGGGTTGAACCTACCTGATTTAAGTAATTATTATTGGGCAGCACAACTCCTCAGCCTTAACTATGTGGCTCTCTAAAGAGAAAAACTCAACTTTTCCTCTAGAATCACTCCTGTGTCTAAACGGCAACAATTGGATTAGAGGAACAATGAAAATCACGTCCGCAGTATGACAGAAGCTGAAACTAAACAGGGCTACTAGAATAGCAAAGAACCCAGACGTTGTACCATATGTTGAGTGTTATGGTGGTTCTTGAACCACAATTCCTGACAGTATGACAGATAAGATATATATGTAATATTTACTGAGAATCTACTACCTACTGCTGATAGCAAAAAAGACAATAACAGCTTCCTGGTTGAAACCACAACCTCCAAGCATAACGCAATGGAGAGACAGGGTAAAAAATGTGTTTAGCAAGGAAAAAAAAATCACAGCAAGGCTGCAGTTGAAAACAGACATATTTGATAAAAGATGGTCATTATTAGTAGAGGTACGTAATGCCGGGTTTCTAGTTATACCCGTTTTGTTGTTGTTGTTGACTTGATTTCTCTCCTTTTATTTTTATTATAGGAGGGTATGTTCATTATTGTTGCTCTTACCTGTAAACGACCAGTACTTTGCATTGTTGTTTTTCTCACATGTATCATACCTGTACTTTGTATTACACCTACCAACAATAACTCACATTTATGTGTACCAATACATTCACACACCTGACACACCCCACTCCCCCAAAGCCCCAACTGTTGTCCTGCCCTGTCATCCCCAGAAAACAATAAAAATTAATAAACTTCAACATAACATTATTGTTGTTATAATTCATGGGGCGGTATTTGGCGTTTCTCCAGGCACGTTCTAAGCCAGCGTTACGCAATCACCTGAGAAAAGTGCCCAACCAGCACTGTCAATAGTCTAGGTCACATGACCAGAAGTTAACTACCAGAACAATACTACTGTTACTGCTGTTGGAGTTAGCCAGTTAAAGAATTAAAAGGAAAAAGAAATTAAACAAAAGAGGCAATAATTACCGGATTTATCATGTCACTTAGTGGGGACGTAAGTCAACGGTCAGGATATCCTGTGCTCCTCCAGTACAATTCCACTGGACTGTCTCCTCTTTGGCTATATCACATCTTTAAGACAGTCCGCCATCTTAGCAGGATCATCAAAGAAGTTGTGTGCATGACCTCTGGAAACTTTTATAGTAGCCGGATAGATTAGGAAGGCGAGGAAACCAGCCATGACAGGATAGCAGGATTTGTGTCAGAGCCGGGTTGCCTCACTGTGGTCAGCAGAGAAGTGGACCTCCTTCCCCTCCATCCTCAGCGGTGAGTCTCTTGCTGCTTCTAGGATACAAGCTCTATCCGTGTATCTCAGACACACCAGGATCAGCACTCTCAGCTTGGCATTAGTGTCCCCCCTGAGGAGGTTGAGGAGGTCCCATCTGAGGGGTCTCTCTCAGTGCGTGCACCACAGTGATAGCTGAGTAGTGAGATTGGCATTAGGGCGTTGACTTCCCTCTTGCTAACTGCTCTTAATGATTTTCAGAGAGAAAGTTGCCTTGGAAAAATGTTTCTCCAGTGTGGCATCGATCAGCATCGATTGCCCATTGTATTGTTTGCCTGCTGAGTGTCTTTTTTGCCTCACTTCTTTCTATTTAACTGTTGATGGAGAGACAACAACTGCCAGAGCAAAACTGCTGAGTCCCAGTTTATTCATCCAGTTATCTGCTTGGTATGGTTGTTTCGGGGATGTTGCCACAGCTGCTCTCCCTAACCTTCATGCAGGTGCATGGAGGGGTCCCCATGACTCCCCATTACCTCGTGACAAAGTGATCCTGACAGAAGTGTAGTTGTTTATGCTTCGCTCTCTGTACAAACCTGATAATCTCCCAGCTCGCAACAACACAGCTAAAATCGGTCGTCCTTTTCCAGTGTCCACAACCCTGGTTCATTGTTTGACATCAGTCATCAGTTTCAGATGATGAAGCCTGTGTGACATTATAATGAAGTACTGACATTGCATGTCTTTTGCTTTATAGGCAATTTAGGCACGAGTCTTTCATTTTGGAAATATAGCCTGGACTCCAGATTGTTTATGAATCAGGCTAGATCAGTCTGAACACTCTCCAGAAATGTCCATAGACAACAACTGTGAATGGGCTGTTTGCCTCACAGGACTTAACAACTTTTGTTTGCCGAGACAATCCATCCATCTTAAAGGCTATTTTTGAGTAGACTTCTTTTTTCTTGTTTACTACGTCTTGTAGTAGTTAGTGTGGTAACAAGACCTGCTCATGTTCAGTTGTTATTGCTTGCAGTAAACAAAGAAAAACACAGATAACCGGAAAAAATTAAACAGACACAGAAGTGTGACTGCTCATGATGATGTAGAAGTCCGGCATGGGCTGCAAAGTAGGGTCCATGTGGGGTCAGTTGTATAAATAATTAGAAATAAAATAAAAGAGAAACAACAAATAAATAAAACGTAAACCCAATGCAACGATATCAACTGGACGGTGGGTTTGTGAACCATTCCAACCCCAATAATATGTACGTGATTGGTTTTGTCTCCTCCACAGAGAACTATTTGGGGATATTTCAGCGCGTGTCCAAGCCTCTAATCTCTCACAGAGGTGTCAGCTAAGCCCCGTTTGAGCTAATGATCCTCACAGCCGAAAGGCATTGGGGGAAAGAAAGGAGGTCATTAGAAAACAGGGAAGCTTCTGTCTGGAATTAAAAGAAAGCCATCTGTCAGTGCACGACGAGACGACACCTGCCTGGTAATGACTTCCAAACCTCAGGCTGGAAAATATTAAATGTGAACAATGTTGAAAACCAACAAAGGCAGTTGGCAGATGAGGATGACTGCTACTTTTAATGCCTCTGCTCTTCCTTTGGGGTGTTTAACAACAGCGCCATTACAGCATATTAATGCATTCACGTCTTCTCTTGTAGCGAGTGTGTTTACTGCCGCTGCCTGAAATGACTCCCATTAGTGGGGCAGAGCCAAGGTGAACACAAGCATCAGCTGAGCAAGTTGTACATGACGACAGCACGCAGACCTAACATGTGACCAACTAACGAGTCGCCAGCTCCCTGAAACAGGACAGTGTCCGAACGTCTCCAGCAGTATCAGCTGACACATCCAAAGGACACTGATACACTCATTGTGCTTTTCCACTCCACAGCTCCAGCACCATGCGTCCCAACTTCAACATCAGTGATAGAACCTGGCACCTGCGGCTCTTTGAAGTTCCTTCTCTGTCAGGTTCCATCGAGTTGAGGTGATACGATCGTTTGACATCTCCTCCTGACGTCACCATCAATCGATCAATCAATCAAAGTTTATTTCTAAAGAACTTTTCATACATTAATAATGCAGCACCAAGTGCTTTACAAAAATAAACATTCAACTTGAATAAAACAGAACAACAGCCCACCCCCACACCCATACAGAGACCCACAGAGAGGATCAGGAGTTTCAAACAAGTTTCATCTCTGCGCCTGCAGCTTCTCTCCAACCCATTGTTCCATTTGTTTGTTTCTGTGAACCCCCGAGTATTGTTCATCATGAACGTTCAACGTCAACTTCACGGTGCGACAGTTATATACACCTGTGTTGTGGATTTGATGGTTTTAGGTGGATATACTTGCTTCAAATAATAATTGTAGGGGTTTAATATTCTCTAGCCATGTGAGATTTGTTTGAGAAATGTGTTTTTTTAATCTCCGATCAATGTGCCATTGTTCATAGCCAAAGCCATATTAATATGAATAGCGACATACTTTCCTGGCTTATTTAGCAATACAAACCATAAATGAAGCCGGTTCAATATTTCTATCCACCCGAAACGATTCATACTTAGTTCTTTGAATGGGAGACCGTGTGTTGAGACTGTTTTTCTGTTGTTTTTGCAGTGCAAGCAGGTCTCCCCAGTGCTTCTGAAGCAGCCACAGTCCAACCTGTTCAACACGTACACAAAAAATGTACATGAGGTTGGACGAGACAGAACCGGTTGAGCAGGACGTGTAAACAAAAACTCCACACAACCAATCTACAACATACAGATTTATACCTATTCATATGCATTTGACCCCAATGACCTCTTGATTGACAAGTGGGTTAGTAGTCACAAACCTTGATCTTTATTAATCATACTGTTTATGTATCACTTCAACCTATTTGTTGATTTCAAGTACTCCTGCACACAGACATTTTGTATTTGTTTGTTTTGGTTTGTTGTTTTATGGTGTACAGTCCGACATCCCATCAGGTGGATCTCCTTAACATGGAATGAAAGGTGCAGTGGTTGGTACTGTCACCTCACAGCAAGATGTTCATTCGATTCTATTCCTTGGGGCTTTTCTGAGTTCTCTCCATCTCTCATCGTTCTCACCATGGTACTCCAGCTTCCTCAAATCTCCAAAAGCATTAATTTAAATTGAAAATAGGGACCAATGGATGATAGCTTCTAGATGAGAACACGGTCCAGCATCAATTCAATTCCATTTTATCTGTACAGCCCATTATCACAACTACAACTGTCTCCATACACAGTACACACGCCCTCTGACCCTCCATCAGGACAAACCTCAGGGATGGTTAGGGTTACAGATGGAGGGATCCTGTTTTCCAATAGATTTAGTAGGTTTTTCATCAAACACCAAAGAATTATGCAGCAAGTCATCAGAAGTTTAGAAAACGAGATATCAGCACAACAGCAACAACTGTCGGTCCCCGCTTGAATTATCCCCATCTGAAACAAAACTGTCGGCACCCTGAGGGAGTTTTCACTCCAACTGGATAGAAAAAGTGTGTATTGGTGTGGTTTGCAGAGTGTGAAGCAGCTGGGGTGAGAATGAGCAACTCCAAGTCCGAGGCCATGGTTCTCGACCGGAAAAAGGTGGCCTGCCCCCTCCGGGTTGGAGGAGAGTCCTTGCCTCAAGTGGAGGAGTTTAAGTATCGTGGGGTCGTGTTCACGAGTGAGGGAAGAAGGGAGCGTGAGATTGACAGGCGGATCGGTGCAGCGGCCGCAGTAATGCGGTCTCTGTACCGGTCCGTCGTGGTGAAGAAGGAGCTGAGCCGAAAGGCGAAGCTCTCGATCTACCGGTCAATCTACGTTCCTACCCTCACCTATGGTCATGAGCTCTGGATCATGACCGAAAGAACAAGATCTCGGATACAAGCTGAAATGAGTTTCCTCCTCAGGGTGGGGGGGTGCTCCCTTAGAGATAGGGTGAGGAGCTCTGTCACCCGGGAGGAGCTCAGAGTAGAGCCGCTGCTCCTCCACATCGAGAGGAGCCAGCTGACGCCTCCCCAGGGAGGAATTCCAGGCACTCCCACCCAGAGGAGACCCCGGGGAAGACCCAGGACACGCTGGAGTGACTATGTCACTCGGCTGGCTTGGTACGCCTTGGGGTCCTCCTGGAAGAGCTGGAGGAGGTGTCTAGGGTGGGGGAAATCCGGGTGTCTCTTCTCAGGCTGCTGCCCCCGCGACCTGGCCTCGGATAAAGCAGAAGAAGAAGGATGGACATCCTGAGGTGGTGAGGCTAGGATTACATAAAAAAGCTCCTGTGGACATTTGTCATAATAGAAATTTGAAATTAGGATTAACACTGCTCATATATGACATTTAAGACAGCTTTTCTTTTCAAATTCTCCATCACCTTCACCGTACGTTTGCTTTTATTTTGTAAACACACTTTTACTATTATTTGTAGTACAAACGAACGCCAAATGAATGTGGAGGCTGGCTTGACTGCAGTAAATACTGCACCGTTGACCTAAGACCTGTTTTGTTTTGTTTGTTTGTTTGGTCCCTGTTTCGACGTCATCGAACTATCAATGTGCCGTCATTTTAGACCGACACGCCCAGAGAAGAACAAGTTCATTTTGTAGTTAGATGTCGAGGGGGCAACTACTCCTCCATCTGAATAGATTGCGACGTGGACTATGTGCTGTGAACGACACAATTTAAATAATCTAAATAGGGACGTGAAAGTTTGAAAGTTTGAGCTCCAAACTTGAATATGCACCTTTACAAGAAGTGAATTAAATCATGCTCTGCAGCTTTGACAAAAAACCAGCCATCATTCAAATGCTGTCAGTTACCAGAAGAGCAAACACAAATAACTGAGTCCATCTGGTTACATCATGGATTTAATTCCCATGAGAAGATACACATCATCATTTCTCAACAAATCAAAACAAAACCAGCAACAGCTCAGATTATTTCAACGCTGGATGGATTTTCTTTATCACCAGTTCAGTTCTTTCCACATTTTGTCATAACGTTCACTGTTTTCCCCTTCTATAACAACAACATCATGTCACGGGATTGAGTTTACACATAAATATTGGTTAGAACATCCCTGACAGATATTTGCTGTCTGTAATTGTACCAATGGGGAGAGGCTCCACAACGGCATTCGCTGTTTGCGCATTTGAAATAATTCAATCAGAATCTGATTCTTAAATTTCTATGACTCATAAAACAAAGATCGCAGACATGAAGCAGCAACCATCCACCAAATTACTCAGAGAGAACAGAAAAGTGACCTGGAACCTGGAGCGAAGGGATCGTTTGTGAAATGGAACACGTCACATGCAGCTGAGAAGTGGCCATAAAAAGGCAATTTCACAACTTCAAACACAGACAGTCGTGTCTGCACGCACAGTGAATCCAAACAGTCATTGACGATTTCTGGGATCGTTTACCCTGACTGAAGGCTGACAGGTGCTCTGCCTCAGCCGGGTTTCATGAAAATCAACATTATTAATCATGTCAAACAATCTGTGGACCCATTCAAAGAAAACAGGAGCAAAACTTCCAATATCGATTGTCCAATATGTGACTGTAATTGTGCAAACACTGAAGTCACAGCACATTGCACTTCAATTCAACATGGATTCCAGCAGTCGATGGAAATGCCTCTGTGTGTCTCCACACTGGCTCAGCATTTTAATCACAGCCGCACTGAAATCGAGATCTTGAGCCTGCACACAAATCTACATCCACAGAGCTGAAAAAAGCCTGACTGAGGGGACCTGAAGGTCAGAGGTCACCGGATTCCTCAGACCCAATACACAAAATTAATGTTTTAACCACTTTTCACCACTTTAGGAAACCGTAACTATGAATGTGTGAATGTATGATTTCATCAGTGACGACAGAAACACAACAAAGATGGCCGTTCCCTCGTCATTCAAAAATGAAAAGAAATACATCCCACATGTCAACTGTGGTACGGAGGGGATCTTCTGTCCTCGTCACTCCTGATCATATATTGAAGCTGGACCTCCACCGTGGTCTACAACAAGAGCAGTAGCGTTTTCAGCTCACAAACACAACACAACAGTTGAACACTAGCAGTCCAAAGTTAGTTATTAGGTGTAGTTCCATTTCTGGAAAGGTGACGTCAGCCACAGGCAGCGCGTCCACTCGACGTCACTCCTTGGACTGAGCACAATCATCTAAGTCCAGTCACATTTTTTTTGGATCACATTTACAGTTCTCTGATGACTCAGCAAACCGACATTCACATGAGCAACAACTTCCTGTTCCAGGCTCAGAAACCTCCAGTGGTTACTGATTGGGAAACAATGAACAAACCATGTGGTTGTGCTTGAGGCCTATGGACGATCGATTCATACCAATGACCTTCACCGTCCATACAGTACAGAATGCTCCAGAGCAGTGACGTGTCTCAACACAGAAAATCACTGACTTTTATTGACTTATCTACACAAAACAGTTCAACCTTAGGGAAGTGGACAAGTGTGCATCTGGTGGGGAGAAGATCTTTTAACTCAGTGACCGCTTCAAGATCCAAGTGGAGCAAACACCATCATCCCCATATGGACTTAACATCTGAACATCAGGTCTTGGCTTTGCTGACATCACACACAGGCGTGAACGTTGAACTGTTTCATGCCATCAGCACAAAGTGTTGTGAAACCTCAGACTCTCCATACTGGTTCACAAATTGTCTGTCTAATCAACCTCCCTCTCCAGTTCTTTGGACATGCACTGTTCCACTTTTACAACAGTTGGTCCCTTTTAGCAAATCAGATCAATTACTCTGAATCCCACATTTGCATCAGTCCATAAAAAGGCAGCGTTAAGGCCTCAGAGGGCAAAGACCAGCATGTGGCTTGAGAACACTCTTACTTGCGTGTGTCCATCAGAATGATGTTGGCTGTGACAAACATCAGGCAGAAGATGGCCCACAGCACCACAAACCACACCCACAAGTTGTGACGGAAGGGGGACCGGTGCTTGTTTACAGCATCCCGGCCCGTCACCGGCTCCACGTGGCGTCTGGCAAAATACACAAGCAAGGCTGGGACGATGTACTGGATCCCTGTACCGGCATAGGACCCTGTGATGCCCACCAGGGACTCCAGGTTGTGGGTGAAAAAGGCCACCGCGATTGGGGGCGCAAGGGTAATGAGGGGGAAAACAATGCGGTCCACCACCCAGGGGTAGGTGCCTCCGTCCCGGTGGAACAGAGTCTTCCAGTTATTGCGCAGCGTCACAGCAATGATGGGGAAGTTGGTGCTGATGGTGAAAACAGGGAACAACCCCAAAAAATAGCGCAGGACTGGAATATCCAAGACGTCGCAGTTGTCTGTGAAGTTCAGGGTGTACATGTCGTGCAGCAGCGAGCTGTCAAAACAGAAAATGGCAGTGAAGGAGAGGAGGACGTAGAAGCCCAGGATGAGGACATAGTCGGCAAACACCAGCCTGCCCACGTGCTTCTTGTTGGAGATGGGCGTCACCAAGGAGGGCAGAGAGTGCTGGCACATGAAGGAGTAGACACACACCCCAAACAGGTTGGGAACCCCGGAGAGGGAGGCGGCTGGCGGGTGGCCTTCCCCAGTGCCTTTAGCAATACGGATCAACGCCAAGATGATCATCATAGTGAACGCTGCGGAGAAGAAAACACATTGTTAAAGGACAGAGGTCACCGTCCAACTCTACAGTTCATCAGGGATGGCACCTGGCACTGGACCGTTGTTTTCCATCACCAGTCACTTCTTCCTCCAATCTGAGGATTGAGCCTTGACGGCGTTTTTTGTGACACATGTAAACAATGCAGGACTTGGAGGAGATGGTGAATTGAATGTTTGATTCGTGCAGGGCTTAAAGTAAAGACGAATCCTGAGCCTGAACTTTCCAGAGACTGGATACTTTATCCATTGTGCTTGACATGGTACAAGATAACCTAGTTTAAATGTGAATTTTAGAAAGTAAAGGTAACTCTTAGTCTTCTGACTGTGAAACTCAGTCAGGCTAATTAATTGGAATCATTCATTTAGCAACTAGCGATAGGCAGAAGACAGGAGGCAGAGCTGGAGGTGGCAGAGTTAAAGATGCTGAGATTCTCTTTAGGAGTGACCAGGATGGACAGGATTAGGAATGAGGTCATCAGAGGGACAACACAGACAGGAAGGTGAGGAGAAAAAGCTAGAGAGGCTAGATTGAGATGGTTTGGACATGTGCAGAGGAGGGACAGTGGATACATTGGTAGGAGAATGTTACCCTGGATTTACACCGGCTGCGTGTGCGTTGCGTCTCCGATCCGTCTCAGCTCCGTCAGTCCGGAGCGCTGCGTCGAAAATACGCAGAGGTTCTATTTCTGACGGATGCCGGAGCTGAGACGCAGAAATTCCATCACAGGCACAAAATCCATCGAGCGGGGCAGGAAGTCCAACACAGAAACAAAATAAATATCCGGTTACTTTTCACAATAAAACGCTCGACGTTGACGCCAGATCGTATTTCACACTATTTCACCAGTACTTTCAACACAGTACATTTATTAAGAGTATTTATTTACTAACGAGCTACTTTCCCATGGTAAAAGCACAAAACACCGAAAAAAAAGTCAAACACCAGTAAGTCCGAATCTCCTCTGTGTCTCCCACCCGGAGACACTTGTGTTTCTTCCTGGATTTATCACACATACATGAAGTTTCGCGTGATTATACGTGTTTTCACCGCGCAAACTTGTCGGTCACGTGACTGACGGACCGGAGCCACGACGCAGTAGAAACGCATCCGGTGTAAATGGACGGAGCGCGCTGACGGAGCAAAGACGGATCGGAGACGCAACGCAACGCACACGCAGCCGGTGTAAATCCAGGGTCAGAGATGAAGTTGGAGGTAGGAGACAGAGAGGAAGGTCAAAGAGGAGGTTTATAGATGCAGTGAGAGAGGACATGGAGGTAGTTGGAGTCAGAGTAGAGGATACAGAGAACAGGGAAAGATGGAAATTGATGATTCGCTGTGGCAACAACTGAAGAGGGACAAGCTGAAAGAAGAAGAAGAAGACATTGAAACGTCTGCTGATGTGTTATCATCTCTGCATGGGACAATAAAGAATTTAACACTTGTTTAGTTATTTATACCTTTAGTATTTCTTTATGTTTATATCTATTGCTGCTTTTCCACGACACAGTCCAGCTCCATTTGGTTCCAGTACCGTTTCCTTCCATCACAATTCAGTTCTTCCTTGATGTGAGTGTGGTTGTCACAGCAGCGAATTTGTGAAACTGTCATGATGTTGAATTATATGAAAAACACAGAACCAATGTGGACATGGAGGAGATGGAGGGCCTGCTGCTCACTTGGTGGATTTTTGTCAGAGAACAAACTGCCTTGACTTTGTCTCGGAGAAAATGATGCTGATCTGGTTGTAGTTAGTGCGGTAACAGGTTACGCTCACTGTCAGCTGCTATTGTTTGAAGTTAAATGCTCACACCGGCATACGACGCACACGTAGGGTCAGCATCAGGTCAATGCATCAGCATTAAATAAATTAAACCTACACGTGTCACATATCACAAGTACTATCACAGTGTAACAAGTCACTTTATGCCTCAGCTGATCTCAGAGATCATCCAATCATCTCCCATTCATCTGTCACCACTTACCGTGGAAACAGGGAATTATTCTGTTCACACTTGAGGAATAATCAAACGGTGCATGTGTACCTGAAGATGAACCAAAATAAAAGACTGCTGAAAAACACAAGCTCGCTTCCTCTGAACAACAGGAAGTGACGGAGGATGTGAAGGTTCTCAGTCATCAGGTCATGGTATCTTGGTTTAAGCAAACTAGAAGTCTAGTTTCAACAAAGACAAAGTGTCTGAGAATCAGTAACGTCTCTAGATCAACTGACCAACAACGGAACGAAAAACTTGAAAAACACTCCGGCGGAAGCTTGGACATGAAGATCGCCGACTCACTCATTTCGCTGTCAATCAAACAGACAGATCATCCGATCAACATGCTGAAGCCGAGCGTCCGGGCCAGCCCACTGCCACTGGGGGAGGTGGGCGGGCCAAAGCCCAGCATTTATCCAATGAACATCTAGTGGAACAACACCACTGAGAAGAATGAGAAGGAGGTCGTGTCGGTTACCTGTGATATGTAGCTGACTCTGGACAAAAGATGAACGTGTTCTAGTGCACATTTAGTCAGTGAAATGTACACACGACAGTACATGTTTGACCACATATTTTGTTGACATGTTAGGGGAAGCTGAGCTTCCCTTGCAGTCTGAGAGCAGTCGCCAGTCGGAAGTACATACACAAATAATGATTACAATTCACCCTGGATTCACACCGGATGTGTTTCTACTGCGTCGCAGCTCCGGTCCGTCAGTCACGTGACCGACAAGTTCGAAACTACATGTATGTGTGATGAATCCAGGAAGAAACACAAGTGTCTCCAGGTGAAGAAGCAGAGGAGAGTCTGACTTGATTGTGTTTTACTTTTTTTTCGGTGTTTTGTGCCTTTACCATGGGAAAGTAGCTCGTTAGTAAATAAATACTCTTAAAAATGTACTGTGTTGAAAGTACTAGTGTGATAATACGTACTAGTGTGAAATACGATCTGACGTCAATGTCGAGCGTTTTATTCTGAAAAGTAATCAGATGTTTTATTTTGTTTCTGTGTTGGACTTCCTGCCCCGCTCGATGGATTTTGCGCCAGATTTCTGCATCTCAGCTCCGGCATCCGTCAAAAAATAGAACCTCTGTGTATCTTCGCCGCAGCAACGCTCACGCAGCCGGTGTAAATCAGGGCAGAAGTGGAAACTAGCCCAAAGTCTTTAGAGGCCAAAGACGGTGTTGTTTGACCAAAGGCCAACATGCTGTAGGGAGAGCAGTGGGACGGCTTCATCTTAAAGGAAACATGGAAATGATCATCGTATCTGTGTCCTTTGAGGACAGCAGGCAGACTATTGTCTGCCATGCTGGAGACATCAGCCTGTCATCACTTTCACTTCCTTCGTCCGGATCTGTAGTCTGCTGCAGACTACAGATAAAGAGGTGCTGGATGGCTCCACAGGAGGAAAACCTTCATTAAATTCATTAAAGAGGGTTTAATTAAAATACATTAGTGCAAGTAGATTAGGATGTGATGGTTCCATGAGGACACTCATAGTTTCCTATATATTAACACTGAAATACAACAGTTGAATCTCCTGTTTGCAAGTTTTATGCTGACTGGAACCATTTGTCTTCCTTTTGGTCTCTTTGGTATTTCTCTGAGGAAGTGAAAGTCAATCAGCTGGCAGAGGAGATGAACGCAGAGAACAAACTGGAGTGAAGCTTTTCATATTGTGTCATTTGTCACAGACGCTCATCCACATCATGGCCATGTGAGGTGGACACGTCATAACTTTCTTGGAGGTCGTGGTACATACAGCCCAACACACTGACGCAGGGCCATGACGACGACTGACCAACTCATAAAAGTCTCCTGTCTCCTGATGTGTCCTCTCTTCTTACACAAGTAATCATATCCCCAGTAGCAGCTTCTGAACGGTCGGGCTCCATCTTACCTCAGAAACCTTACAGAACCATATCACCCACTTAGAATGTCACCTTCACAGAATCGAGCCAGCTCCTGGCTCCCGTCCTGTGGAACCACAGTCTGGCTCTGGGGTCTGACACCCTCTTCTTTATTTAAGAACAGACTTCAGACCTTCCTCTTTGACAGAGTTCATAGCTAGGACTCAGGGTCGACTTGAACCAGCCCCGCCAAGGCTGCTGGGGGAACTGTCACTGAGC
Organism: Aeoliscus strigatus; assembly: GCA_901007665.1. Lineage (NCBI taxonomy): Eukaryota > Metazoa > Chordata > Actinopteri > Syngnathiformes > Centriscidae > Aeoliscus > Aeoliscus strigatus. The sequence continues at coordinate 5,495 of CAAKHB010001520.1, read as the reverse complement.
CCAATTTAATTTGTTTTGTTATTTCACCATACATAGTTGCAAATTTACTAATAAAATACAAATAATAATAATGATACAAAATCAGAGATTAGACTTTTTTGTCCAATTGAGGCAGGTCTCTGACCCACTGTGTTCTATGTGGAGTACATAAAATAACAAAAAATCCATTGAAAGAATGTGCATTTTATATGAAGAATGTGTTCACAATAGTATTTCATTTGTCACAAGATTTGGATCATTCATTCGTCATTTTCAATGTTGGGGTTCACCCTGGGGGCCACTTCACACGACAGCCTTCACACTCACACCTGTGGACAAATTAGTCACCAACTCACCTGGCAGTACCTAGAAATAACCCACACAGAGCATTTTAGGAATAAATTAATGGAAGCACCTACAACAACAAAAAATCTGTCCGTCTCGTTTTTAACGAGCCAAGAGGGTCTTGTGTTGTGCTGACTATAAAGGCCATCGAGACAATTCTAATTTCTGATGTTGGACTGTACACATACAACTGAATTGAGTCTTTCAGTGTCTTTTTTCCTACAGCACCCTGAACTACACTGCAGATGGATGTCAGGGTAGTTACGTATACTTGGTCCACTCCACTAAAGCAGCAGAGTCAATCGAGCTGCTGTCCAACAGCCACATATCATGTCCACCTAAGCTGCGGGCCCTTGATGTGGCAGCCTGTGATTTATATTACCTGGACAGGGACAGCAATGACCTTGTGAGGAATGCTTCAACTTAACGACCCTCCAGAGGCAGGTCTTACTACTGTACTGTCACAAACAAAGCTGCTCCTGTTAAGCCAAGGGAGGCAGACACTCCAAGGAGTCAGTGGCCGTTTCAGGAGATATGGGAAGACTGCCTCCAGTTAATGAGGAGAAAGTGGCTGAAAATGAGGGGTGATCCATCTGATGTGCTGTAGAGTCTAACCCTGGATTTCCATCGGCTGCGTGTGTGTTGCGTTGCGTCTCCGATCCGTCTTTGCTCCGTCAGCGCGCTCCGTCAATCCCCACCGGATGCGTTTCCACTGCGTCGCGGCTCCGGTCCGTCAGTCACGTAACCGACAACTTCACGTGGTGAAAACACGTATAATCGCGCGAAACTACATGTATACGTCATAAATCCAGGAAGAAACAGAAGTGTCTCCAGGTGGAGAAGCAGAGGAGAGTTGCTTGTGTTTGACTTTTTTTCTGTGTTTTGTGGTTTTACCATGGAAAAATAACTTGTTAGTATATAAATACTCTTAATAAATGTACTGTGTTGAAAGTACGGATGTAATAGTGTGAAATACGACGTCAATGTCGAGCGTTTTATTCTGAAAAGTAGTCGAATGTTTTATTTTGATTCTGTGATGGACTTCCTGCCCCGCTCGATGGATTTTGTGCCAGATTTCTGCGTCTCAGCTCCGGCATCCGTCAGAAATAGAAACTCTGCATATCGTCGACGCAGCGCTCCGGACTGACGGAGCTGAGACGGAGCTAAGACGCAACGCACACGCAGTCAGTGGAAATGGACACATTGACTAGAATGGAAACGTATTTGATCCGGTGCCGTGCCGGATCGGAGAGGCAACGCACACGCAGCCGGTGGAAATGGGGGGTGAGAACACTGCATGTTCGGGGGTCTCATTCCTCGAGAATGACTTGGACACTTAATTGTGTACAATTGCTCGGTGACATTGGGAAGGTGAAGGACAAGTGAGCATTAATGCTTGACACCATTTTAAACAGTGTGCTGCAATGCAAAGACACTGCGCTCCTCCTCATGGGTTCAGGCTGCTTTCACCTGCACCATAATAAAAACAGACTGGTTTGTTTTGTCTGGTGTGAACACAGACATCACACAGGGGCGAAATAATCCGGACTGAGTCCACCAAGTGTTTCTATTTAATTTCTATGATTTAAATTATACACACACTCTGACACCTGATGACCCTTCACCCTGTGATGAGTTGAATTTAAGATGGTGGATGAACTGACCTACTGATGCCTCATACCCTCAACACACAGAATTCCATGCCACATCAAATAGTAAACTCACAATATTCAATAAAAGTTCAAAGATACGTTCCACCAAGAGTTACTCCAGTACGGCTGTGAGCTGCATTTGATCCTTTGGATTTTTTTCTAGTGAAATCCATCTTCCATCTACATTTGCTATTAGTATTTATATTATTTAGCTCTGCTAAAGTGTACAGGAGTGCATCAAATCTATCCGTACATGTGGTATCAGCATACTTTCATGAGTCTGAGGACACGTGGACAGTATCAGGCCACTACCGATGCATCTCTAATATATGCTGGATATGTAAATACCTATACCATGATATTCATCTTTAGCTGTAGCTGCGCTTCATTTTCAAAGTGAAGGATTCAATTGCGAGAACGACAACAGCAACAACCCATGAAGCTCCGTTCACAGGATTGTTCCCTGTGTGAAAACAAACCAAACCAAGGGAAAGTGATTTGATGTTGCAAACTCAACAGATGATTCAGCCTCAGGCGCACATCCACTGGACAATCTCAGTTTTAATTCGTAGTAACTGAATGTTTGCACCAGCAGCAATATGAAAGACAGTGGAGAACATGCTGAGGCACTGAAGCTGCAATTGAAAATCTCAACCATCCAAGAGAACTGCTTTTGACCACCGATAACTGATAACGTACTGATTATTACGATACAGATGCTGATAACTGATAACTTTTTAGAAACAGGTGAGTGTAAAACACTTTCAAACACTGTAGCCGCATCTGAGCACATCCTAATAATAAAAGACGTGTGACGCTAACAGGGTTAACAGCAGTCGTCCATCAATCAGTAGTGAACCTTCTGTCTTTATTTCCATCAGTGATGATGTAGTGGGACCATCACGTCCTATTTCACTGGTAAACATACAGTACAGGCCAAAGGTTTGGGCACACCTTCTCATTCACTGCGTTTCCTTTACTTTCATGACCTTCATTTCTTCGAGTCATGATGGTCACTCGTTTCTCTTTCTTCGCTGATTGGTTCTTGTCATAATATGAATGAACAGTTGTCCAATAAGGTTGTAGATTGTGTATCAACATTACTTCAGCACAACACAACTGATGGTACCAACACATTAATAAGGCAAGAAATGCCACTAATCCTGACGAGGCACCAGTGAAAAACATTTCAGGTGACGACCTCATGAAGCTCACTTAGAGAACACCATCGGTTTACAGCTCTATCAAAAAAGCAAAGGGGGGGGCCACTTTGAGAGATATAAAATATAGACATATTTAGAGTTATTTCACACTTTTTTGTTAAGTACATAATTCCACATGTGTTCATTCATCGTTTTGAAGCCTTCAGTGAGAGTCTACAATGAAAATAAAGGAGACACACTGAATGAGAAGGTGTGTCCAAACTTTTGGCCTGTACTGTACGTCTGAGAAGTAGCGACGGGTCTGAAGTCCAAACCATGACTCCAAGTGTTTACAAACGGACAAAAGTCCTGATCTTCTAGACGGTAAAGGACTGGTCGTTTCCATGGTGAACTCACAGACGGGTTCAGCCCTCGGCTCGTCTATGGTAAACTTTTTGCATTTTTCAAACGCCGTGGCGACAGGAACCAGCCCCAGGCCTATTGTTAACAGCCTCTGAATGTTGTTTTTACCTCTTTTCAATTGGTGAATAAAGCTGATGCTGATTCTGATTTTGATTCAACAGTCCAGGCGTCTTCATGGTCTTTCACACATCATCGTAGTGATGCTGGCGCTGTTTATTTACATATGACGTATGACATAATTCCTCATATCGGACTGAACTTTATCGTGCACCAGTAATTTCACTACCTGACGAACGCACATGAAAGGGCGCTGTATGACTCCCTCACGTTAATGTGAAAACGGTTGACGAGATATCTACAGTGCCTATTATAAGTATTCACCCCCTTGGATGTTTTACCCTTTTAGTGCTTTCATTAATCAATCATGGTCAATAAAATTTGGCTTTTTAACACAAAAATTCATTGGAAAAAACTCTTTAATGTCAAACGGAAAACAATTTTCTACAAAGTAATGTCAATGTAATAAAAATATATAAAGAAATATAATTGTTTGCATAATTAATCACCCTCTTTTGAAGTTAATGGTCTAATTCAATAGAGGTCCATCAAATTCTTGCCAATGGTCTCAAAATTACTGAAATGAAGATCGCTTGAGTGGTGTGGGTGTGCTTCAAGTGATTGAGGTATAAAACACCTGTGTCCGAATGGTCCAGACTGGTGGATCAGTATTCTTGGCGACAATTACACCATGAAGACTGAAGAACACTCTAAGCAACTCAGGGAAAGGGTGATTGAGAAGTACAGTTCAGGGGATGGATACAAAAACATTTCCAAGGCACTGAACATTCCCCGGAGTTCAGAGAAATCCATTATCAAGAAATGAAAGGAATATGGCACTTGTGTGAATCTGCCTAGATCAAGCCGCCTTCGTAAAATAAGTGACCGTGCAAGTAGGAGACAAGTGAGAGAAGCAACCAAGACCCCCACGACAACTCTGAAGGGGTTACAAGCTTCAGCTGCTGAGATGGGAGAGACTGTGCATATAGCAACTGTTGCCAGGGTTCTTCACCAGTCAAAGCCTTATGGGAGAGTGGCAATGAGAAAGCCACTGTTGAAGAAAAGTCAAATTAGATCTCGACTAGAGTTCTCGCCAAAAAGCATGTGAAGACTCCATGGTCAAGTGGAAGAAGATTCTTTGGTCTGATGAGACCAAAATCGAGCTTTTTGGCCATCAGACAAGATGTCATGTTTGGCAGAAAACAAACACTGCTTCTTCTTCTTCTTCTTCTTCTTCTTCTTCTCCTTTCAGCTTGTCCCTCTTCAGGGGTTGCCACAGCGAATCATCAATTTCCATCTTTCCCTGTTCTCTGTATCCTCTACTCTGACTCCAACTACCTCCATGTCCTCCCTCACTGCATCTATAAACCTCCTCTTTGACCTTCCTCTCTGTCTCCTACCTCCAACTCCATCTCTAACATTCTCCTACCAATGTATCCACTGTCCCTCCTCTGCACATGTCCAAACCATCTCAATCTAGCCTCTCTAGCTTTTTCTCCTAACCTTCCTGTCTGTGTTGTCCCTCTGGTGACCTCATTCCTAATCCTGTCCATCCTGGTCACTCCTAAAGAGAATCTCAGCATCTTTAACTCTGCCACCTCCAGCTCTGCCTCCTGTCTTCTGCCTATCGCTAGTGTCTCTAAACCATACATCATAGCTGGTCTAACCACAGTCCTGTAAACCTTTCCCTTCACCTTAGCTGAAACTGTTCTATCACAAATCACTCCTGACACTTTTCTCCAGCTGTTCCACCCTGCCTGCAACGATATTCTTCACTTCAGTCCTACCTCTACCTTGAAGTCTTCTGTCCTTCCAGCAGCACACCTCACCACTGTTCTACTACCTTCATACATGTCCTGCACCAAGCCAACATACTTCTCTGACACTCCTGACTTCC
>CAAKHB010001519.1:0-13215 GCA_901007665.1 Aeoliscus strigatus | reverse complement strand
GACAAGCAGGAGAGGCGAGACTTTAACACCTCTGAGAGGGACAGGTGTGGGTAGTGGAGACTGACTGAGAGGAGATGGCTGGGAGTGGCGAGGGGTGATGCGTTCAGGGGAAGAGGGAGAAACCAGTGCCGCCGGCAATCCATGACACTACAGCCCAGACTCACCGTCTTAAAGCCGCTGGCAAACTTACCGAACCTACGGAGCTCGTTCTCCAACAGGTTGTTTGGAATGAACGGCGGAACACCGGATACGGTGACCCGCGTGGAGGGTGTTGACAGGGGGGACACCTGGACAAACACGTCTCTGATGAACACCCCACTCTCCATCAGCAGGTGGACATGGCGCTCCTCTTTAAGGAACACCACCACCGCTTTGTTCATCCGCGAGGCAAACAACAGGTTGTCGTGTCCTACCTGATCGCCTACAGCCAGCAAAACCTCCTCCACGGTAACGTTACCGTCGGGAGGGACGATCCGCACTCCCTGACGGATCGAGGGAGGTGGCGTCTCGGAGGACGCCATTCCTCCACAAACCACCGAACCGAATCACTTACCGAAACAACTCCCTCACCACTCACAAGAGGTTCAAACAAGAACTTACCTATAACTTACCTAAAACTTACCTATAACTTACCTATAACTTACCTATAACTTACCTATAACTTACCTAAAACTTACCTGATCATGCACAAAGGACAGTCGAAGAAACAGTTCGAGAAATCCAAAACACCAGGGACAGAAAACCATTCAAATCTCCGCGCCACTCTCACGCCCGACGCCACCACCGCTCACACACTCACACTCACCGGAAGGGGAGGAGAGGAGGAGGACAGGAGAGGAGAGGAGGAGAGGAGAGGAGGAGGAGAGGAGAGGAGAGGAGGAGAGGAGAGGAGAGGAGGAGGTGGATCCTGGATTTCATAGAAGACACTGAAAGACCATGTGTGATGTCATCAGATCATATGACGAGATACTCGTCTGTCAAGTCACATGACCCCCACGTCGGAGTGGCCGATAAAAACAAGTTTGGAACACAATGGAAAATGAGAAGTTGTAAAGACAAATAATAATCATGTGACTGATGAACTGTACCTGAAACTGTAACAAACCCCACCCACAGGCGACATCACCAGCCCCGCCCACCTCCCTGCAGTAATCGCAGCTGCTGCAGCGACACGTGACCGGTGCGTTCATCTCCTCTGAAGGAGTTACAGCCAAGCTAACTGAGTTAGCGGTGCAGCACTAAACAGGTTAGTGAAGGTCCGCCGATGAAGTTCAATTACACACGACGACGAGTGGGTTCAGAGGTCGTCACATCAGTTCACCAGTGGTCAGACACCACAGGTACGGAGAGAGAAAAGGTTTCATTGAAAGGTCGTCATTTCATGTATCCACACACACACACACACACACACACAGGAGAAGTGCTACCTGGGGTATTTTTGTAATAGTCAAGCTAAAAAGTGGTTCCCATCCCTCGTTACCATGACAACTGAGTGCTCTATGTTGGAGCTGATCTGCTTTCAGTTGCTGCTGCGAATCAGCTTGAGCTCAGGTGTCACCTGACTGGATGTCCTGAGTATCAAAGTATGACAGTGCCCCCCCCCCACACACACACACAAACACACACAAAGAGAGGCAAACCCTGTACCAGTGTGTGGGCATGCATTAAATCAAATGAAGACACAATGACACACAAACGCTCAGAGGAACTCAAACACCAGATGATGAGGAGAGGACGGAGAGGACGGAGGGGGAGGAAAGGAGAAGAGAAGGAGGAGGATGGATGAGACACCAAACCCATCAACCCAGAGACATTGTCTGGAAGAAACAAAACTGACCAACTAACAGAACCCTTAAACACAAAGAGAAAAACAGTGGAAACGTCCCTGAAGGTCACTAAAACAAAAGGTCACACACACACCCTGAAATAGACCTTAATCACCTTTAAACACCCTTAACTCTGAGAACCAATCAGCTCTCATCGTACTCGTCAGCTCCAGTGGAACGAGGACGACGAGGACAAAGTGTCTCTGCAGCGGAAATCAATTCTGTCCAGACGCCCCAGAGGACAAACCTCATAGGGAATCACCTGAGTGTGTGTGTGTGTGTGTGTGTGTGTGTGTGTCTTCTCATCACTCCACCTCGTCCCCGTCTGTGTGTGTTACAAGTGTTTGGGACATCGATAAACGAGTGAAGCAAATGAGACACTAAATGTACGACGTGTGTGTGTGTGTGTGTGTGTCCGCAGCAGGATAGAGAATGGCTGCATTCCACCAGTAAAACAAACACATTTGATTGATTTCCAGTCAGCGCGCACACACACACACACACACACTTGTTGTGTCTCTGACACTTTGGACCAACGTTCCTCGTTCGCTGACACTTGACCTCAAACTTTCAGAATCGGTCTCAACTCCACCGGGTGACGGGTTGAGGCAGACGGCCGCTGCTGCGTGATTGGCACATGACATTTGAAACCGCGCACGTGTGTGTGCGCGCTCTGGCTGCTTGTGATGCTGCATGTGTGTCAGAGTGTGTTTTCTAACAGTCATATTCAAATGAGTGTGTGGAGAAAGTGGCTGCGGCTGACAGAAACAACAGGCGGAGACGTTTCCTGCTGCGGCGCTGGCACGCACACGTGTGTGTGTGTGTGTATGTGTGTGTGTGTGTGTGTGTGTGACGTTGCATCAGTTAGCCTGACCTCACGTCCCCAGAAATTCAAATAGGTGGACCTCCAGAGATGACAACAACTTTGTTTAGAAAAAAGTGAGCGGAACATGATGGACATCCCGCTGTAGTTGATGCGGTAACAAGATCAGCTCGCTGTCAGTCGTCACTGGAAGGAGACAAAGAAGGAGAGACAAGACTCAACGCAGAGCTACAAGAACCTCTCAGGACGACGGAGACGCTTAAAAGGAGGCGGTTTGACCATCAGAGGGCGTCCCTGAGTCCATGTGAGGATAAACCACCAGGAGGCGTGGGACTGTTTCAGCTTTTATCTGAGGACGGACGCAGCACAGACGTCCAACACATCTCCGACACAATGTTCATTTGTTCCATCATGACAAACGATGCAGGTGCGAGCAGCCTGTGTGTGTGTGTGTGTGAGCACACACCCACACACACCATGCTCCGCTTGATTGTGACAAGATAAGACCATGATGTCTGCCTCTGTGTGTGTGTGTGTGTGTGCCTGTGTGTTGCCTGTATCATCGTCAACCGGGCAGCTGGGGAACGTCAGAAGCAGCGGACGTGAGCGCGCCCCCTGGTGGCGGCGCAGGTCATAAGTCTCACCCCCTCCTCGTAAAAACAGGAAGTGATATCATGATTGCCGGCTGCTCTGATGAACTGTCCTTTGTTTGTAACAGTCAACTAATGACAGCAGTGGGCGGGGCTGAGACCACGCCCTGCCCCCTGGTGGCGGGGTGTGTCAGTAGCGGCCGACCACGCCCAGCTCCTCCTCAGCGCCACGTTCGATCTGCTGGTGGACAAGTCGGACCTCGTGCTGAGTCAGCGTTCGCTCCATGTGCCGGTAGACGATCCGATAGCACTGACTCCTCCGGCCGGTCCTGAACACACACACACACACACACACACACACACACACAGTTAGCTGCACACAACACTGCAAACACACTCACAACTGCTTTCTGATTGGACCTTCATTGTCATGGTAACCACACACAGGAAGACGACTGTGTAAACAAACAGTGTAGATTAGTGACAGCATGACTGATGCTAACAAGAGCGTGGTGGTGTTTTTGTCTTCTTTCTTTGACTCCCCTCATCCTCTCTCTCTCTCTCTCTCTCCTTCCAGTCACCCCCACCTCTTCCTGCTTCTCTCCGTTCTCCCTCTTTCCCTCCTCCTGTCCTCGCCATCACTTCTCCTCCACTCCAATCACCTTCCCTCCATCTTCTCGCCTTCCTTTCGTTCTTTCTTCATCTGTCTTCCTCCCTCCCTCACTTCTACTCCCGCTCCTCTCATCTCCTTCGCTTCCTGCTTCAGCTGGTGACAAAGTGACGCACAAGATGACAAAAAGCCCAAAGCAGCGACAACAAAATACAACACAACCCTCTCTCTGTCCCCCCATCTCTCTCTCTCCAGCCATCGCTGATGCCGTTCTGAATTATTGAACATCAGAAAAATGTCAGAGATAGAGAGACAGAGAGAGAGACGGGGGAGGGAGAGAGAGAGAGGGAGAGGGAGAGGGAGACAGAGAACTTTTGAATCTGACAGGAAACAAATGAACACACACACACAGTGTTTTTTCATGGATCGACTGTGTCACGTTAAATAATTGATGTCTCCATTATCCAGCCCATATGGGGGGGGGTGGTCGATAGAGTAACACCGGTATATTCTGCACACACACACACACACACAGCAAAGTAATCAGTAATATGTACAATAAATATTCACATGTCATAAATGAGATTTCTATACAAGCACAAATCACAACAACACACATAAGAAGTACAGGCGGACCACAACCAGTCTGATTGGAGGGAACTGGAGACAGGAAGTAAATGGAAACAGGACGACGAGTTAAGCCCCGCCCACTCCTCCAGAGAGAGTGAAGACCAAGGAGATTCAACGTAGCATCAGACTGACGGAACCAGGACGGAGACGGAAACTGGATCCATTAGAGCAGAGGACGAATCACTCAGACACTGTCACGTCTTACACACAAGGAGACGCACACAGATGGTGTGAAACGGCACAAACACACACACACACACACACACACACACACACACTGCTGATGTCACTTCCCTGCCAGCATTGTCTCTGGTGAACGACATCAAATTACAACACGGAAACTAATGTTTGTTCTCAATCAGACCCTGAAGAACATTAGCGCTAACAGCTAACGGCTAACAGCTGATTGGACACAATCTGTGATGTCTTTGACAGTTCTTTGCTTCGCTCTGATTCATCTGTTGAAAGTGCCACGGTTCCAACTGGACCACGCCTCCTCTCTTCCTCCGCTTGGCCGTTTTCCCGTTGAGACTGTCTGTCTGTCTGTCACCTGTCTGTCTGTCTGTCAGTGATCTGTTAATGTTCCTGAATACATTAGTCTGAGCTGCTGGAGAACGAGGACCTCTGACTCTGACTGGAGCAGGAATCCGCCGGATCCTGTTGGAGATGGAGGGATGGAGGGATGGAGGGAGGGGGACCTTTGACCTCTCACAAACATCCAGAATGTTTCTTCTTTTTTTGTCAGGATGTTTCCTCCCTCCACTCGTCTCATTTTTTTGGTCTTTTACTTTTTCTTCTCCCTTCTTCATCCCTCCTGCTTCCACACCTCCATTCTTTGTTCCCTCTCTTCTCTCCACTAAATCTGCTCAGTCTTTTGCATGTTGGAACGTGTGTGTGTGTCGTCTCCCGTCCATCTGTCGGCTCTGCAGGAAACATGACAAGTGTTTACCGTGACTCACGTGGCTCCTCCTCCTCCTCCTCCTCCTCATTCTCTCCATCAATCAGTTGGTCACACAGAAGCTGTGTATCATTCTCCTTCATGTGTCACTGGTCACATGACAGGTCAGGTCAGCTCCACACACACACACACATACGCACACACGCACACGCGCACACACACACACACAGCTGGCGCTCTGGGTCTCCTGATGTCCGACTGTCACATATGAGGTCGTCGATCAAACGTCGTCGTTGGAAATGAAATCCTTTATTTTAGAAGTCAAAGATGTGCGGTTCTGATCTGACCCCTTTGCTGGCGTGACATCGCCTGGTTGCCATGGCTACATCAGCGGTTCAGGTGTCTCGTCGACCTTTGAAGGAAAGAAGCGACTTCTCCGTGTCGAGCAGGGGACATCCAACATGGTGTGTGACCGCTGGAGAACATCTCCGTTACCGCGGTGAATAATTCACACTGCTGTTCCACATCCTGACATTTCCTCTCTGCTAATTGCTCGTTAACAGTCCCACCTGACCTTTAACGGGCCACGCTCAGAGCTGCAGGCGCCACAGACGGAACCGTTCCACTCCACTCTGCCTCCGTGTGGTGACAGTGACCCAGGTCAGACTGGACCTCCAGTTCCAGTCAGACGATCTGGTCCCAGTTGGTCCCAGTTGGTTCCAGACGAGGTCTGGATCAAGATGAGACAGATTTGGACTCAGAGGGTTCTGATGTCAGTGAGGGTGCTCACAAGGACCCAAGGACCTGAATGTGTTTCCTGGACTGATCCGAGTGAACGACAAACAGGAAACCACTTGAGTGTGAGTGTGTGTCTATTCATTTTGTTAAGATGGAGGGAGGAGAGAATCGTTTGAACACAAATGGGCAGGAGAGTGTGTGTGTGTGTGTGTGTATCTTTGTGCGCGTGGTGGCTCCTGAGGGTCATGTGACCTTCCCTGTGTGAACAGAACAAACTTCCTAGAGATAGAGTAGTGGAAAATGCCAACGCAGCAGAAGACCCAAGCGTGTTCTGGGTCACAGTGTCTTTGCAAAGTGTCTTAGGGACACAGGCCTGGGGGGCTGGGGCGGGGGGGAGGGCACTGGCAGTTTGGGGACAGTGGGTCTAATGGAGTCCACACACTCAGCCTGTTGTTGTCTCTCTCAATCACAGTCAAGGTGAGAGTGTCACACACACTCACACACACAGACACACACACACAGACACACACAGGGACAGACACATGCACACACACAGACACACATATACACACACACAGGGACAGACACATACACACACACAGACACACATATACACACACACAGGGACAGACACAGACACAGACACACACACAGGGACAGACACACACACACACAGACACACACACAGGGACAGACACACACACACACACACACACAGACACACACAGACACACACACACACACACACACACACACACACACACACACACACACACACAGGGACAGACACAGACACACAGACACACATACATACACACACACACAGGGACAGACACAGACACACACACAGGGACAGACACAGACACTAGCTGACATCTTCCGTCAGCAGAGGTTGTTACAACCATCATGTGGTGATCTTGAAGAGGCTCAGGTCAAAGGTCGTGTCTGTCTGACAGATGATGACACTCGTCGTCCACAGGAGGAGACTCGGTCTGCTGAGACCGTCTGCGGACACGTTGGACATCAGTGGACCAGCTGACCCTGTCAGCACCTCTGGGGTTCTCCTCCGGTCTCTGCAGCACAGAACCACGTTGTTCGCAGGAGCATGTGCTCCCATGTGTGCGACTGGACTGTAACGTCCCTGTCCAGGGCGCCACGGTCCGCTACAGGAGGTCAGGACAAGCAGGAGGAGAGGAGACACCAGAACAACTTCACCTCCCTGACGCAGCCAATCGCCTCTCACCTCATGTGACCTGAGCAAAGCTGCTGACACTGTGATTCACCGCGTGCGTGCGTGCGTGTGTGCGTGTGTGCGTGTGTGTGCCCTGAAGCTGGCAGCAGGTCTCACACTGGTCCATATGCCGTCAGCTGCACGCTCAGCACAAAGCACCGCCTCAACAACACGACGACAGACGGCCGCACCGCTGCCCGGACGCTGGGTCGCCACGGAGACCGGCGCCCATCTTTGTCTGTGAACATGTCAAAGGGAACGGACGGAAAGCCGCCGCCCACCAACACTCCACGAATGACAGGACAGAGAAAAAGGCTTGACGAGTCAGGGAGGAAAGCAAGACATGGGCGTGTCCGACAGCAGCAGGCTAGCTGCTAATGCTAACATGCTAACACACTCAGGACGTGTCACCAACGTCCTTCCCGCTAGCAGCCTGAAGTACAGAGGAGCTGTGAGCTGATGCTAACATGCTAATGCTAAGTGTGTAAAGAGTGAGTGAATGTGTTCAGTCTGAGTGTGTGTGGTGTACACACACACACACACACACACACACACACACTCTACCGGTCTGTGTTTCTCTTTTCTCTAAATGTCAGCATCATCACATTCAGTGTTTCAACATGTCACTTCCATCCCTGTCCGACCCTCCTCCCCCCTCCCTCCCTCCCTCCTGTTGTCCGTCAGTCTGACACATCATCACACACTGATTCCTTCACAGATGACGGTTGCTGACGGTCTCAGCTGCTGATGTCACGTCAGGGGGAGCAGCCACAGCGTCGAAGCCCCCGCCCAACATGTTTGTCTTTACTCCTCTCCATCCTCTTCTCTCCTTTCACTTCCTGCCCTCCCTTTTCCTCTCCTCTCTTCTTTCTCTCCTCCTCATCTCTGTGACCCTGCAGTGTTCCTGGGAGTGTCCAGTGTGTGTGTGTGTGTGTGTTCGATGGGCTTTCATGAGCTGCTGGATCAACAACAGACAGACATATATTTGTGAGCTTCTGCGGCGAATCTGAAGGCTTCTGGGTAATCGTGTGTAATTGTATACAGAGGTTACATAGGCAAACACACACACACACACACACACACAGAAATGAGTGATATATACGCTGTGCACAGAATGTCCCACAAACCAGAATAAATAGAGTTGACATGTTGACATGAAGACCTGCAGACGAAACACACAAACAGTGTCCTAGCAACGACGTGTGTGTGTGTGTGTGAACATGAAATGTGCACGGCAGGAACATTCCGTAGTTCAGCTGAGTAGAAACTGCACATCTCCAGATGTCTTTGTCCTTTGGCTGAAAGAACGTTTCACTGTCGTCTGATCACACTTGATTCTGAGTGAGTGTGTGTGTGGTATTCAAACACAAACAGCATCGGACATTTTTACGCAGTGCAGAGCTCAGCACATGCACACACACAGGCCAAAAGTGTGTGTGTGTGTGTGTGTGTGTGATGTCAGCAGGGGGCGGGCTTAACGTCATTAGCATAGCAGCGCTAGCAGAGCGACGGGCAGTGGGGAGCCGGCGTGTTCTTACTTTGGGTGCGTGAAGTCGTCCACCAACGACACCTTCTCCACCAGGTCTCCTCCGATGGAACGCACCAGCTCGTAGAAGTCGTTTGGCGTGAAGCCGCCTGGTCCCGGCGGCAGCCAGAAGGAGATGTTGTTGTGGAGGGGCGGGTACTTACTGAGCGGCTGATGGGACAGAGACCACCCAAAATGATTACTGGTGGACACCCACCACGTCACCGCCGGTATCACCGGTGCTACACTGGCGCCAGCATGCTTTGGAGTACTGTAATGACGTCATCAGAAAACGGCTGTCACGACCAACTGTCAGGAACCGTTTCCTCATGGTGCAGATAGTCGTGTAGAGTACTCTGAAGTATGCCAGTGCCCGTGCAGCACCGGTGATCCCAGTGGTGTTAACAAGTTAACGGAAGGAAGTTAGACACAGAAAGTTGTGAGTCCGTTTGGCTCCGTAGGTCTGCAGGTATAGCCGTACACACACGGGGGGGGGGGGGCGGTCACAGTTGATTACCGGTGGATCTAGGACCGTGGAGGTTCACGGGCAGAGGAGGAGCGGCGCAGCCCAGGAGAGGTGCATTGACCCTGGGCAGGAGATGAGCCGTGATCTCCTGACGCCTCCAGAGGAAACGAGTTCATCAATAAAAGCAAACAGCTGCAGAGTTTGTCCTCAGCTGACATCCTCCTCTCCTCCATCCATCCCTCCCTCATCTGTCCATCTGCACGGCTTTCCTTCCCTCTCACCTGATCACCGTCCTCTTCCTCCTCTCCTGTATTTGTTGTTCTTTCTCAGCATCCTTTGCTTCTCCTTCATCCTCCTCTGCCCTCTGACAGTCGCTTGGAGTGTTCCTTTCATTCATGAACAACATACTCGACAAACAGGAAGTGTGTGTGTGTGTGTGTGTGTGTTCTATGAGGTCAGTGTTGATGAGCCCATTGTCAATGTGTTTCATACATGAGACACACACACACACGATCTGACCTTGGGTGAGCGTGAAGTGAGAGAGGAGAGGAGACGTACCTGGAAGCAGACGGGCTGGTGGACGTCCTGGACTCTGAACTGCTCTAGGAAGCGCTCGTCCTGACTCCAGAAGAGGCGGATGTCAGGGATCCCGTACAGGATCATGGCCAGTCGCTCCAGACCCAGTCCGAAGGCCCAGCCCACTTTGTTCCCGGCGCCGGCTGCGAGGACACGAGGAGAAGACGAGGACACGTTAACTTCTCTGCCTGACTGGAGAAGTGAACGTGTCGTGGCTGTTCAAGGGATTTTAAGCGTTTTTACTGTGTTGAGAACACATGAGCTGATGTTATGTACTAGGAGACAAAGTGTATCAGGGTCATCACCCCTTGTAGGGGGAACAGAGTTCAGGGATTACAATCAGATGACTGATTGAGAGGCAGGAGGAGTCGTCATCAGGAGTCAGGAGGAGTCGTCATGGGGAGTCAGGAGGAGTTGTCAGCTGGAACCCGTACATGTGTGCACACGACATCAAGTCCTCTTCACTGTTCAGACGCCGTCGCTCCAAATCCCTCTGAGCCACCGGCGGCCGCAGAGGATTTACAGGTGAAATCGATGTGGATCAAAGATCTGAAGTGGATTTAACAGGTCGGTCCATCACAGCTGATCAACTTGCCAGACGAGTCTGAGGGCAAAACTTGACCGGCCCCCGTCTTTAATTACTGGGGAATGACTGAGACAGTCCGGTCTAATCGCTGGTTCCTTCTTCATTACACAGCAATGACCTCAGTTGACCTTTGAACTCACATTCTACTTTGAAACACACTTGGATGTTGTCAGCCTTCAGACTGAAATGAGGGAAAAAGTGAGTTAAGCGGTTCAGCATGACATGAACGTTTCTAAGTGTGTGTGTGGGGGGGCGCAGGGGCGTGGCAGTGCGGCTCTCTGCTTATGGTTAACGACCACACACACACTGAGCAGCAGGTCAGATGAAGGAATAAACCTCTACTTCATGAAAACACAATCACTCTTCCTCTTCCTCCTCCTCCTCTTCTCTGCCCTGTTCGTCTCTGATGTGTCCTCTTTCACTCAGGCGGTGGCAAACCACCAGGTCCACTAGTCCGCAATGCTAACTTCCTTAGCATGGGTGAATACATGTCGGAGCCACGCCCCCTTGTGGGCGGGGTTTGTACACGCCAACGTGTCAAAGGTTAAACAACACAACCCTCTAAGCTGCACGACGACTTCTGTTCCTCGCTTTCTTTTTCTGTGTAGGTGAACATCTCCACCCCCTCCCCTTGTCTCAATCGCTCCTAATTAGATTTGCTATGAATATATTTATGACTGTGGATTAGAGCTGGCGCTGCGGCGGCAGCATTGTGGTTTTAAGAGCAGGAACAGTGATTAAGTTTAATGATTACGCAGGCGGTCGTGACAGAAAACACCACTTGTAATTAGACGGGACCGCTGCAGGTTGGAGGCAGTGCAAATGGAGAATTCAAACGCGACTCAAACCCTGAAGCAACAGAAACAACGGAAAAGCAATGAGAGCAGAGAAGTCAGCACAGCCAGAAAAACACGTCTATCACATGTAGGACCGGTCTATTAACTGGGAGTATTACATGTACGATCTGGAGGGTTTAGACCCCAGCAGGCATCTCTGTCTCTCGCTCCATCTCGTCTGAAGGCCTTGAGCCTCGACGTGGTGACGGCTCATCGCTGCTGAGCTGCTGAACATCATCCAGTGATGATGATACAATGAACCGAGAGAGAGAGAACGCACACGATGACCGGACACTGTCGCCGTGCTTCCCCGTCTCCTCCCTCCCAACTGGCTTCGACCCAGCAGGTCGGAGTTTGGCTCAGCGACGATATCTTGAAACAGTACATACTACAACCAGAATCACGACTCGTGACGATGAGGAAACATCCCTCCGCTTGCAGTGAACAGAGGAAGAGTGTCTGACTGGCTCCCGGAATGAAAACCTTTGAAAGAGTCTTTGAATGAAGGAGCGCTGACAGATTCAGAGTCATGTATTGAACTGGAGCGATGAATTAATGACGAGTGATTAGTAACCAGGCAACAAGCTCGTTAACCTCGCTGTCAAAGATCAATGTGTGTGTGTGTGTCACACACTGTCCTAGTGAAGTACAAATCACGACGAGGAGGAAGAGGAAGTGGTGATGAAAGTGATGAGGGTGAGGCTGACATAGTGTGACCACATGAAATCAGTGGATTGGTTTGTAGAATGTGATGAATAGAACGTGAGGAGGAAGGTGTCTGATGGAGAGGAAGAGGATGAAGATGATGAAGATGAATTGACCACGAGTGTCGCTACTTTTAGACCAGATCAGATCTGTTTGAGAACAGAAGCAGAAAATAGATGAAAACATCCGTCCAGCTCGTCAGTCTGTTCTGTGACACACACACACACACACACACACACACACACACACACACACACACACACACACACACACACACACACACACACACACACACACACACACACACACACACACACACACACAGCACCTGTCACATTAACAGTATGTGTCTTGTGTTTTACAGTTTCTTATTGTTCTAGTCTATTCTGGCTGGTTGTGTGTGTGTATGTGTGTTATTGTTGTGATTTATTACTGGTTTTATCGTGGTGTTGTGTGTGTGAAGACGTTTATTTCTCTTCTTATTCCTTTTTAATGTAAGAGTGTGTGTGTGTGTGTGTGTGTGTGCGTGTGTGTGTGTGTGTGCGCGCATGCACCAGCTGTCCACCAGTTATTGCCCCCAGTGGGAGCAGTGGGGGGGTGGAGAGGAGAAAGGGATGAAAAGGGGTAAAGCGGTTTAAAAAGAGGAATGAGTGGATGATGGGAGGAATAAAAAGAGAAAGAGATGAAACAGGCAAGAAGAATGGAGGGATGAGGGGGTGGAGAGAAAAGAATACTAACGAGAAGAAAGAATGGAGTGATGGATAAAGAATGAACAGGGGATGAGTGACGTGATTCAGATGAGCAAAGGATGGATGGAGAGATTAGAAAGGAGGGAAGGAAAGAAAAGGAGGAACGTGATTAGAGGGAAAGGAACGAAGAGGAAAAGAAGTATCGAAGAAAGAACGTGAGCGATGAGGAAGAGGAAGGATGAAGGCAAGGAAACGGAGGAGAAGAACATGAAAGAATGGATGGAGGGGTGAACAGAGTCATGAGCCATGGTGCAGGGGTCAGAGGTCAGGAGGGGGCAGGACTTAACAAACCTGGAATATCAAATGAGCAGATGGGTTTATCCCTCTGCCTCACCCCTCCATCCTCAGGAAGTCAAAATAGAAGGAGGGATGAAAGTGACAACTCAAAGGATGGAAATCTGGAGATGGACCGAGGGTCTCACACAC
>CAAKHB010001518.1:43708-54231 GCA_901007665.1 Aeoliscus strigatus | reverse complement strand
GTTGGAGGTGGGGGGGGGGGGGGGCAGAAACAGTCCACTGCAGCCCCGTTCAGTCAGGTTTCTCTCGATAAACAAGGCGGTTGCCAACTCAAGTCCATTGAAAAGTCAGAGTGTCGGGAGGGGCGAGCCAAAATGAGGAGTGAGACAAACGGAGCACCCAGATGCAGATTAGGCTGCAGAAGATGAGGGTGTAAAAGGGATTTAATGGTAGGATGGATTAGAGAAATCCTTGTAACAATGTTAAATAATTATGGTTCCAGCCGAGATCAAAGCGCCATTGATTGAACCCCTCAAGCCTTCAGCACACGGAGTCTTGGAAAGCAAAGATTGGTAAACTAGTACTCAGACCACTCCGGCTGCTCCAGTTAAATTGGATTGGAAATATTAGGATATAGATGAATCCTTCAGGAGGCTTTCGCAAAGCTTTTGTCACCGGAAATGTAGCTTGGGAACGGTATGAAAGGTTTGATAGTGTACTGTCTCGACAGAATCATAAGACGAGGCTGTCGCAGCTGTCTCTACTGATACCTCAGCGTTTTAAGTAGACTTATAGACACACTTGACTGTTATATCAGCAGACTGAAAACTTTCTGCGCAGGCTTTCATTCAGGGGGGTTTATTTCTCCCCCCGCCGCGTTGTAATCAGGAAATTTGGACGTGCATCATGGCAATTCTCTCTCAGAAAGGGAAGGTTTTATCTCCCTCCTCTGGGGCTTTATTCAAACGTTGTCTTGACAAGTCTCGAAAACATGAATGACACTGAGATTTCTGATGCCGTTAAGAAAAGTCCATCCTCAGCTTCGCCCCCTGAGCACTGTAAAATGAAATTGCAATCAGAGTGATATGTGTAAATGCCTCCCCCCCAAATACATTGGGAAGAGCTTGTTGTTGAAGACATCACCTGTGTGCAGAGACAACCCACTGCTGCCATGTGCACGCACACGCACACACACACACACACACACACACAAATTGTGTGATTATAATGATGAAATATGCAACAAGAGATTAGACAAATCACTGTACTCCTGTGCTGCATCGCCTTGATGCAAATTTAGTCACTGATCCGCTATACTAAGAGGCTTTATGTAGGAACTTCATGGTTGTTAGTTATATAATCTAAAATAGGGCAAAATGCAATCACCGTTCTTATCATCGAAGGAAGACGTCACTATATTTGGTTCTAGTTTTGTGTGTAAACGTGGGATGCAGTGCAGCGCGGATGCCCTTAATAAGATAATTCACTCCCAAACCATTTTGTCTGCGTATCAACTGAATTTATGTCCAGTGTCCACAAAAACTCACAATGCCATCTTTTGTACTGTGATTACTACTTCACATGAAGGCCGAAGAATCCTAAAGTGAGAGCTGTTGCTAAATGTGCTGCTGCTGCTGCTGCTGCTGCTGCTGCTGCTGCTGCTGCTGCTGCTACTGCTGCTGCTTGGTGTTTTCTGCCTGCGGGGGCTCTTTCTTTAGCTCGTCGAATATGTTTGTTCTGCGACGCTCACCCTCCCAGGCGCTGTAGCAGCACAGGTTTTTTCTAAGAGGTGCCATTGTAATTGGTTGAATATTTGATGTGTGTATTTAGCATTAACATGGAGACACTGGTGCAAGCGCTGCGGGGGGATATAACACTGGGTAAACTCCGGATTGCTCAACTGAAACTTACTTTCATGTTGAAATTTTCATTCTGCGTTTTTTAAACAGAGACTCGAGTGTGTTTGAGTGACTTTGGTTTGTCGTTCTTTTGCATGCATGAACTTTTTTTTTTTGTTTGTTTAAGAAATCTGGATGCTCGTGCTTCAGATAGTGCGTAGTTTCATATGCATGTGTGCAAAACCATTTCACTTTCATTCAGTTTGGTGTTCTAATATTATTATCAGGCCACAGGAATGCACTCAGTCCCATCCAAGACTATTAAATCTCCCCCGAAGCCCCCTACACTTCCTCTCTCTCTGTCTCTCTCTCTCTCTCTCTCTCTCTCTCTCTCTCACACACACACACACACACACACACACCAGCTTCACACTGATGGGTGTTGATATCAGGACAAGACCCCTAGCTGTGAAGGCTTCTCATTGGTGCTGAACAGCTCGGCCCAGCTCGGCCCACTGGTCTCACCAGTTCTGCCTCCCGTGTTTTGGGGGGTTTTTTTGGTGATTTTTTTTGTCAATGTTGGTGGTTGGTGTGTTGGTGTGTTGGTGTGTGAGTGTGTGTGTCGAGGGGTGGGTGGTGGAGCATGCTTGTCAAGTGAATTAAAATACCAAATGATAATAATACGAATAATACTGACGATAAAAAGTTCATAAAAAATTATATGTTCCACACTGATTGTATGAGTGTTGTGCTATTCAATTATGCAATTTTCATTGGCATATTAATCATCTTTTCAACAAACAAGCCACCATTAATTAAACCAAAGCAAATGGATAAAGACGTGTTGCCGGATCATCACTCCGTTTATCACCACGCACAGACCCGCAGTTAAGTAAATTCAGGCTGTGAGATGAATTTCAATGTTCTCCCTGTTTCCTCCTGTCTCATGCCTGTGTTAGTGTGTGTGTGTGTGTGTTTATTTGTGTGCACATGCGTGCTTGTGGGAGGCTAGTAGCATTCAGTTTCTTCTTAGACTGAGGTTGTATGGATTTAGATTTTGCTCTCACCTCTCACCGGCCACAGTCGCTGTGTAGCAGAGGCCGGCTCTTCCTTATTCAGGGTTTTGTGTGTGTGTGTGTGTGTCGCATCTGCACCTTCCTCAGTGGTGAGAGATTATTCAGGATCTAGTAAGATCTCTAATCATAGCTCACTGCCTGTACTGTCGATCAGTGGAAGGGAAAAAAAAAAGGGAGAACGTCTCAGTGATGGGAGCAGCCGGCAGCCATGCAAGTACTTAAGTTCTGCCAGCAGAAAAGGAACTGGAGGCATCTGTAGGCATGTCCCTCACTGGAGAGCAACTTTATCAGCAGCAGCCGCTCACCCACTTGCTAAACTGGAGGGCCAGCCACCTCTTAACGTAAACATAAGATCTTTGTGGTTTGAAGCACTCGGCTGCTCGGTGGATCTGAAAGGCAAACATGACTCCTGTGTCGCCCACCACAGAATCACACCTCATGGAAAACTAGTTTCTGGCGGGTTAGCTCCAATGGAGAGGCACCCAAACAGACTGTTGCACCGGAGCACGGAAGAAAGAGAAGGCAATAGAAAGAGAAAAGGAGAGAAGAGATGGAGATGGAGAAAGAGGAGGAGGAAAGAGAGAAAAGGTGGTGGTTGAGGGGTGGGGGGGGGTAGTCAAAAACCTCCACATAACAATGCCGGAGAAAAATCAGAACATTTTCCACCGAAAGATGGGCCATTTCCAAATCCTTGTGCCCTATCAGACAAATTAAAGTAAATCAAGCATGAAATGAAGCAGAAGAGCCCGGAGATAAGGCTCCTTTAAGTCGTTTACAGATTAGGACAGAGAGAGAGAGAGAGAGAGAGAGAGAGAGAGAGAGGTGCATCTGGTCTGTGGCAGTGAAGGAGGCTAGTTTCTCATTTCACAATAGCAGCCTGTGTATAGGATTACTCTCCCCTGTCACCGACATGAGGAGCAGTGGGGGGAAAGACATCCACAAAATGTGTCTAAATATGTCCCCTCGGAGATGTTTCTCGAGCAGAGTGTCGGGCAGATGTGACATCAGATAGAGAAACACAGCAGGTGCAGAGCTTGACCCTTCCTTCCATCCTTCATTTGTTTGGGTTTTTTTCTCTCTCTCTCTCTCTCTCTCTCTCTTCTTTCTCAGGCGCCTCTTCACCTTTTCTTATGCTCAAGTGACTTCATCACCGTGCAGCTTAAAATTCAAATGAATTCAGGATTGGCTGAGCAGCGTCACATGATTGTATGGCTGTCAGCTCCTATGCACATGGCAGGCACGCCTCAGATCTGGTTCGGGGGTGGAGGGGCAGGAAGGGGAGGTGGTGCACAAATTAGATTCTCCCAAATGTGATTTTGTTTCGGTGTCGCGTTGGCTCTGTAAACTGGGTTGTTTAATATGTACATCATACTTCCATTTCCTGTTTTATATCAACAGATTAATTGCTGTTTTATTTTAGTGCCTGCAAATAATCGAAACATAATTATGGAGCTAGTTGCTCATGGATGAACATTATTTTGTGGCGCACACACACACACACACACACACATACACTCGTTCATGCATACAGGCAAATCGGGAACTAAACAACTCCATCCTCGCACACGTGCTTACACACACACACACACACACACACATATATATACATGCACCCACACAAGGCAAGGGTGCGCTGCTCTTTGATGCTGCCCGGAGAGCCCGAGCTGGATTTTGTTTCACTCCTTTCGTGTATCTTTTCTGGGAGTGATGAGAGGTGGGCTCGGCTGCCGCGCTCGGCTTGCTCCTGAAGAAACGAGAGCTGGCCCCGTCACCGGGTAGCTGCTCTCCAAAGCTGCGACCTTGACCTTCCCAGCCCAAGTCTTAGGTTTAGCTCCTTTATCACGCTATCTCCAGGCATTTAAAAATACTCCTGAAACTCAATGATTTAACCCGCTTTTACGCTGTTCACATCAAAACTGGATGAAAAAAAAAAAAAAAAAAAGCTTAATCCATCTTATCTGTTGACTGTCAAACTGCTCCGGCTAAAGCCTACTCACAAAAGACAACTAGGTCACCCAGGAAAAAACAGAATTCCCCGTTACCCAGGGGAAGTTGCAGCCTGGTAATTGACTTGGGAGGAGATTCAGGAGCACTTAAAAATAGTCTCTTCCTGAATTAACTGCAGCATATCCAGACATAGAGGTATGTTTACTTGTCTCCGCAGCACACAACTATTTCATGTCATGCTGTGTTCCTCGCACTTATTTATGAGAAAGACAAAACAGCGACTTCCCTCTGAAGCCGAAGTCTCGGGCACTTGCATCCATCGGTGTGAAATAAACGCCGTCCCAGTGAACATACCATCGATTACTCATTCATGCTGACACCCTCAGGTGGAGGAACGTCCTTTTGATGGTTCGGAAATTTTTAAGAAAGTCATTTGAAATAATCAGATTGCGGCGGGAGTGGTGTGTGTCCTCTAGATGTTGTCTGCGATAAGCAGGTATCTTTGTGTGAGGACAGTCATCCTTTAAGTTTTTCTGTCTCCCTATACATGCTATCAATAGAAATTGCGGCGCCTCTCCAAAGATGGATGTCTCACAGATTGTTGTCAGCGGGCCCGCTGCTAACTTCACCGCTTTTTGATGAAAGGGAGCGTTTGACAGCTGGTATATTTCAATTGTTCAATGACGCCAAACAACAGTCTCTGGGCTGATAATGTACTCTGTGTGTGTGTGTGTGTGTGTGTGTGTGTGTGTGTGTGTGTGTGTGTGTGTGTACAGGTTCCTCCAGGGATTTGTGTATTTATGTATGTTTATGATGTCTGCCTTTTGTCTGGACCCTGTTTCACAAAGAAACAAGAAAACTCTGCAGTGCTCTATGTTGACAGAAATCAAACCAAACATCTCTTAAATTTCATATGTTCGAATTCAGTTCATCAGACTCTGCTTTTTCCAGTTTTGTTCCTTTCATGGTTAACATGAACATAACATAATTCACATGGTTCTCAGGGTTTTCACTAAATCTGCTTTCTAAAATGTATGATGATGAGGATGATGGGATGTCACATTACTCTCTCTCACTCTCATGCTGTCTCTCTCTCTAAGAAGATGGATTCCATCATTTCATCATATCTAATTTGTCTGAGTCATTCTTTGCATTGGCAGCATTCATGACTTCATGTCAGAGGAATTTTAGTTGGAACAGTTCAAGTACGAATCTCTCATACACACAAAGTGCTAACAAAGTCCTGACAGACAGTGGCTACACTACAACCCTATATTTGGGAAAATATATGTATTTAAGTATACTTTTTACTTAAATATATATATTTAAGTAAATGTTATATTACTAGTTTGTGAATGTATTGATTTAACAGCAGCTGTATCACATTAATGTCACATTGATGTGATTGAAGCATGGGTTTAATAAACTAAATCTAAAACCTGAAAATGATGCTAAATATATGTAGCGTAGTCTGAAAAGCCTAAAATGCCTAAAATGTGATATTATTTTAAGATGATGTAATACTAAAGATAACTTTATGTAGGAATAACAAAGGATAATTGCTTTGAATCACAAATGAATCAGGTGATCAAATGATGAACTGAGAGGGACGATAAGGAGAGATGTCAAAGTGAAGGATGCATGAGTGACTCCAGGGGAGACAGATAATGAAGATGTAGGGTTGCTATAGGAAGGGTAGACCTCCAACAGCCCCAGTGGGGAGGACAGACAATTACCAGTTGGGGCATGCGTGACACTGGGGCTGGTGTGTGTGTCACAGGGAACGGATGTTCAAATGCGACAGTTACATTATAAGTATTGGATTCATGACTGCCATGCTGTTTCTGTGGAATTATCTCACACGTTATTTAGGATTATTCAGTAATAAAAAGATAAATGAAAGATGATAAAAGTCAGAGATTATTTTAAGCATGATTGAAAGAGAAATCTTGGGGGAAAACTTGAGCACTGCTTGTATAAAACTTTAATTGCTGCACTGATCAATCTCTAGGAACACCCCCACCCCCCCAAAAAAAATACATTAATACAATTTGTGTATTTATTTACTAATACTGGAACTAATCATTTCTGATATTGTTGTTATAAAATGTCCAAATATCTGTACTGCTATGGAACAGATATACAGTTTGATTTACTTTTAGTAATCCATTAATTTGTATGCCTCTGACGCAGCAACAGGGTTTGTACATAAAGCAAAAAAATTGATTAAAATAAAACATACCTCACATGTACAATACATGATATGATGATGATGATGATAGTATTTGTCCAAAAGGTCAAAGGTCATCTTTACTGTGACTTCTTAAGAAAGCCACTGGGACATTTTCAGCATTTAGGCAGAACATTTAATTTCATCTTTTCACATATTATGGACAGGCAGGTACTGTATGTGAATTGATAATGTTGTGGTTAGTGTGATTCTGGTTTTATGTCTGAGAAGCTGTTTGACAATCGCTGCCCTCTGGTGAATCCTGGTGAAGACATGAAATAGTCCTGTCATTTCCCGTTATCTGTCTCTACCACTTCCCTGCTTATCTGTGTTATTTTTCATACATCAATATTTTAGATGCCACTATCTGACAGTGGCTGCCAGTCTGTCTCTGTATGTGTGTAAGACATATGCTGGAAGTGTTGTATTAGTATTCTAAAATGTCATGTTCTTGTTTGCATGTTGCTTAATCCAGCCTCCACATGCGTGTCTGTCTCCTATTTGCAGAGGAGGGCATCAATCATGAGTGCAAGCTGTGTAACCAGATGTTTGACTCACCTGCCAAGCTGCTTTGCCACCTGATAGAGCACAGCTTTGAAGGCATGGGAGGTACCTTCAAGTGTCCCGTCTGCTTCACAGGTGAGACACACACACACACACACACACACACACACACACACACGCGCGCACACACACACACATTCACTTTCAAGGACAGTGGTGCAGGTTCCCCAGGTGCAGGTGCTGTGCATTTAATGTGAAACCCCAGAGATGCATGTAGACTTATACTCAGAAATACTTCAAATATAGTTCAATGTCAGTAAGCGTAATACAAATTATGGAAGCTAGGGACTGGAGTTTGAAGGAGCACAGGTAATATGACACATATGAGTCTGTTAGGAGTGGAAGTATTTTCAATATTGGCTGAAAAACCGTTTCCGCTCTTAATGTGAATGTAGCACTGGGATTTGTCATCACAGTGACGGTAGCAACTGACCAGGGGAGTTTTGTGAGGCTGGTGCATCCCAACAGACCTCACAGGATGACGATAAGGTCACATGGTGTGACAAGATATATCGTGTGGCTTGATCTCTTTTAGTCATTTCATTTACTACACATTAATGAACAGAGTTCTGTCATAGTCCTTGAATATCTGTCAGTTAAGGTGGCGAGAGAAATTGAGTTCACGTCAAGAGGTGAATTCTGTCTAGTTGTATGCACATGATATATATTATATACACATGTATAACTTCCTTCCATATGTAACAACCACCAGACTACTTCTAGCAGTACAACAATTAATATGTGGTTGATGAGTTTAATATTGCTGCCTGAAACTACACTTACATAGTCTCCCCAATTGGACTCTCTGTGGGAACCTGTACACCAGCAGCCTGGTTTACAGTCACATCATTTTAGGAGTATTTATTGGTTTAAATGTGGATAGTCTCATATAGCTCTGGCATTCTCTGGAGGACCAAAGCAATGTGCTGGATGGACAAATTAGACCCATGGCGCTCAGAATTTAATTCAACACTTATTTTACCAAAAATCTGCACCTTGGCTCCCTCGTTCCTTGTCTGTCTTTGTATCCCCATCTGCTCTCTCTTCTCTGTCACTTCATCATTCTTTCCCTCCCTCAGTTGTTGAGTATGTCTTGTGTTTTATGCCCACCCACCCACCCCTAGGTACACAGCAATGCTTTAAACTTTAACTCTATTCCTTGGTGGCTTATGAATTAGTAAGATGGGCACCACTCCTGTGGGGAGGCTGAATAATTCAACACATACACACTCACAGTGAAAACCAGAAGTTTACTGAAACAAAGGAGAGTGAAAGAATGAAGTCTATGAAACAATACTGGAGTAGAAGTTAAAAAGAAGAGATAATTTATTGATAAATATCACAAGGTCTGCTGAGGATAACTCCTCCTGTTTTCTCTATTTTTTCCCCTTACTTCGTTTGTTTCTGCCAGACCTTCATTTGCTGTGTGTGTGTGGTTGTTTGTACAGCCCGGTTGCAGTTTTGTTAACGTCTCTACCAGGCGCTAAAGTTGTAGCCAGCCCTTTTCTGCTGTACCCTCAGAGCAATAATCACTGCCTGTACAACAGGACATCAGACCTGAGACGTGTGTGTCTTCTTCAAAACGTTGCAGGATCACTCAGCCAAAGCCCTCAGTCAGTCAACTGCATGTCAACAGTCCAGAGCTCACCAAAAACTGAAACAAATGAAAGCACCCACTCACCGTGGGTGTGTCATCCTCTGCACCAAATTCAGAACTTTCATTTGTTTACTCACAGCGGGTTTGGAATTTAAGGTCTCACTGATAATACATGGATTGTTCAATGACACTTCTATACACTGAGTGTAATATGTGCTGTTTCTTCTCTCAGTGTTTGTGCAGGCCAACAAGCTCCAGCAGCACATTTTTGCTGTCCACGGCCAGGAAGACAAGATCTATGACTGCACACAGTGCCCTCAGAAGTTCTTCTTTCAGACTGAACTACAGGTAGGTCACCTCTCCCTTGAGCTCGTTCCTTCCTCTTTTGGTAATTTCTGCTCTAGACTCTGTTCTAACGACTGTGTCATTGTATCCACAAATATATTTGCCTAAATCACTTGCTCCTGAATTATTCTCATCCCCTCATCCGTCCATTTTACAATCTGAGAATCTCATTGGAAATAAATATTATTGGTGGAGGGAAGGGGGTTGAAGTCTACAAGCGGTCGGATCTTGATTATTTCCGCACAGATATAAAACATCGTCATCTCAAACCCACTTCCTTTCCATTCAGCTGTCCCTCCTGCTCCATCTCTCCTCATGATGTCTGAGCAGGATTTTGGCAGGTTCCATTCCATTAGAATCTGAAGTGTGTGTGCATGTGTGTGTGTGAGAGAGGGGAGAGCCCATAAGTCACCCATGAGTAGGTCCTGGTCCAGCTGTGGCCAGGTCTACGCAGTATTAAACCTTACTGTCCGTTTCCATTTCTTCTGCTCATTATCTCCTGCACTCATCTCAAACCAAACTAGTGACCTGCAGGTCAAACACCACCCTGTCAAACATGTTGTCTGTATCTTCTTTTCCTGTGGCACCCCTCAGGGCTACAGAGCTGCACAAGAAATGTGATTGTTGTGTGAGGTTGTGTAGTTATTTCACCAGGTAGTCAGGAATACAATTTTCCAATTATAATTCACTGAGGCACAATAAAGGAGTGTAATGCTTTTTTCAGAATACTTGAATTTATTTTAAAGAGAATATATATCAAGTAGAGTATACAGACTGTCTGCAATCTATGATAAATACAAGCAGTTCTGAGAAGTACAATCCCACACAGATGGAAATATTTGAATAAACACAACCTACGACATTTCAGGTGAGTCTGCAACAGCACCGACATTGTCACTTTGTACGGCTGGGCTTATTTTAGTTTATCATTTCGGAGTTACACAGATTTACAGGAGTAAAACAAGAACATACTATACTTTTGAGTATGTGAAATATTACTAATAGTAATTTGGCTTGAAGAAGACACACACACACACTGTGGCAAGTGGCAGTGATGTAGGGCCTGTGGTGGTGGGCATATGGCTGGCCAGTCCATTTAACAGCAGGGTGACTCCTGGACCCTGTTGGTTAATGTCCACACACACCTCACACTCACTCACCTCTACCC
>CAAKHB010001518.1:40247-43212 GCA_901007665.1 Aeoliscus strigatus | reverse complement strand
TGATGTCCAGCTCCCTCTCTTTCTCCATCTTGCTCACCCAAGGGTCACTACAGCCCAGACACGTCACTGCATCATCTGCTGTCCTTCCAGACTATCTGCTTTCTGCACTCCTTAGTTTCTTCCTTCCAAATGTCTCTCATTGTGCTTACAAAGTCCCACAATTTTCTCTCTAGCAGGTTTACTTTTACCTCTCTCCCAATGTCTTCCACACACTTACTGCAGTTTTCACTTTTGCTCTTCCAGTCCCTCTCCCTCCTCTCGTTCCATCTCCCTCCCTCTCTTTGACTGTCCCAGAAGAACCAGCCCCTATGCATATTTTAGCCCCTCTCCTCTCTTCCTCTCTTCTGTGCCACTCCCCAGCGCCCCATAAATAGTGCAGACGTAAGCTGGTAAATAAGAGATGTTTTGGTGTGTGTGTGTGTGTGTGTGTGTGTGTTGTTTGTTAGGGTGTGTAAATAAGAAATGTTGTGGCCCTGATCAGTGAGGTCCGTCTGGACCCTTCCCTGTTTCTCCTCCCAGACTTCCCAGTGTTTCTTTCTCTCTTTCTTTCTTTCTACTTGATCGCCACATTCTCTGCAACCCTCCAGGGGGCGCTGTACAGCAGCTTCTGCCTTGAAACAGCATTGAAATGCTTCTCTCTATCCTTCGATCTGCCCATCACTATCATACTCCTCTCAAATTATACTCTCTTTATCTACTTGTCCACCATTTCTTTCTAGTATTGAATATTTGAACTGTGTGAGGCGGGAAAATATATATTAGTTCATTAGTAGTTCATGCTAAAACTGATACTTGCTTGGCCAATTTTTTTGATAACTGTCAAGACTGAGCAGGACAGAATTGTGTATGGAACTGTGTGTCTGTGAATAAGTTTTCCTTTGTCTGAATCAAAGAGCATCACTGTCTCCCTCTAACTGAATTATGAAAAGGTGTGGATGGGGGAAAGCAGGCAATAGGTTTTATTGTCTGTGTGTCTGTCAGTATTATGTGAAGGACTGAAGAAGCTGAAGAATTTTCTCGGATGGGTGGCGAAACGTCTTCAAGTAAACCAGAAATCCAGTTGCCTATGATTTAACCCAGCAAGATATTATGTGAAGGCATAATGTAGACTCTCTGATCCATGTATCCCTGCATACAGTGTGTGTGTGAGTGTGTGTGTGTCCGTGTATCCTAGATCCCTGTTCTAATAACTGAGAATCATTGGCTCAAACACACACACACACTCTCACTCACATGCATACTCGTGCACACACGTTTACCCCACTGAATCCCTTGACGAGCACTGCTACTAATTTTGCTCCAATACTGTTACAAGTATGACAGGAGTCACCATGCTATTTTCACATTATAAGAAAAATGTAAAGTAAATAGCCCTAAATGTATCAGAAGAAAATAAATAAAAGCAAACTGGTATTATGATGCTGAGTCCTTGCTGACACGCACGTTATTTCACCTCTGCATTCTCCAGAAAACTGCATATCAGTTTAGACTATCTCAGTTATTAGTTATTATTGTCATGTGCATGTGTTTGCCGCTGCGTGTGTTTACATTCGTTGCTTTGAGGAACTTCTTAAAAAAAAGAAAGAAGACGACTTGCACAGAGGGATCCGACCTGTGCAGCGATTCAAAAGAAGACTTGTTGCTTTGAAGAAAAGTTAAGGAAGAAATAGACAAATGAAGGCAGACAGACAGCGCAAGATAAAGAGAGACGAAGAGAAATATTACAAAGGAATGATGCTGTGACACAGCACCTGGAGCGTTCATAGCAGCCTGGACTGTGTGTCTGTGTGTGTGTGCGTGTGCGTGTGTGTCATTGAACAGGACAGATTCTGGCTGGAATCATAACATTCCTTCAGTCTTGTTAGAATACACTCAGACGTGAGCAGTCACACACACACACACTGCATACATTTGTCAATACTCATTTTTTGCTATTTTTATTAATGAATTAATACAAATAATGAAACATTCTAGACAATTGTAGTTACCCATCAATTTTATTTTGCTCAGAATTTACCAACCACTACGATGACGGAGCAAAAAGGTAGATTGCACATTATAGAATGTTCAGAAAATGTTTATGTGCAATTGCAAATTAGGAAAACACTCCAAAGGCCAGAACTGGGGTGAAATGAAGGACCCTAAACACAAAGTGAAGATTCTGAAATAAAAACAGAATTTTCTCTAACATCTAAAATCTGTCAGACTTTTTTCACTCAACTGTCTCCAACCCAGTCACAAACAATAGCTGGGGTCAACTTAGACAAAAATATATAATATATATATAAAAATCACCAAACAAGATACAGGATCTCACCCTCACATATTTTTTCTCTCAGCCTCACATAGTTTCTCAGTTTTCCCTCCATATGTTTGTTTTTACCATCCTCATGCTTATACTCAGTGCAGCCCTGGTTTACCTCCACACGTGCCAATCATCCCTCCCCCGGCCCATTCTAATCTTGTATTTCGCTCATCTTTCTCCTCCTCCATTCATTCTCTCTGAGTGATTCTACCAGTTTAGGGTGCATGGTCATTTAAAAGGGCTCCCCAGGGACTCATGGGGATTGGGTGTGTGCAGTTATATGACATTGACATGGAAACCTGGCACGCTCTGCTGAATAGTGAGCTCATGTGTGTTGGATGGAGCATGTCCAAGCATTTATTTGTACTATTGTAACCTTTGAATACATTTTTCCTTATTGTGTATGTGTGAGTGCTTTGATTTGTTATGCGTGTGTGTGTGTGTGGTGGTGTGGGGGGGGCATTTTTGTGCAAAGTCCCATATTTGTGTCCATATTTGTGTGACTCAAATGTGTCATGTGGTGCTCCGGAATGAGTGGCTGTTGGTGCTGGAAGTGAGGTCACTTCCTACTTTGTTTAACAGCTTCCAGCAGGGAGCTCTCACCTTTGCTGTGGATCTGGTGGCGATCCATGTGTGTTTTGTATGCATGCCCTTCATACT
>CAAKHB010001518.1:25247-35247 GCA_901007665.1 Aeoliscus strigatus | reverse complement strand
TGCATCACATTTGTAAATTGGAGATTCAGAGTTGTCTTACAGTAATTCACTTAATAGCTGGAGATCGCTGGACGACTAAATGGGAAAATTTATTTTTTGCTCCACATTTGTACTTTTTGTTTTTATATAGCTTTTGTACAATACGTATTCAGACCTCGGCTTATGAAAATGAGAAAATCTGTCCTGGATTGAACTGTTTGCAGCTCATATAGGCAAATCAAGAGGATGTGCTGTCAGTTTGTGAGGTGTCATTATACCCTGGGACTCCATTCACAAGGTAACTGTGATCGATCACACGTTGCCACAATCAACTCTGAATTTATTCACTGCTGGAAAGGACACATGCTGCTTGTTTGAATCTCCTTTATAAATTCTAGCACTGTGTCAACCAGAAGTTTCATGTTTCCTAAAAGTACACCATATTTCAGTGCAGGTGAATAATAATATTATATTGGTTAACTTGTAGAAACATTTAAAACTAGGAATCAGGAACAGCATCAGAGAATGTCACATAAAAAATAAAACGTAGATTCACTGCCAGAAAGTTTACATTTCTTTGTCTGCAGCCTTCCGTTCCCTGAATGAGGCTGCTGACTTCCCCCCTGAAGGTTCATGAATGGAGACCCATTTCCTCAAACCACAACCAAAACTTTACCAGAGGGAGCTGTTCAATTAACTCATTTACAAAAAACAAAGATATTTTTCTCTTGTGCAATTGCTTGTGAATCACGCGACACACGGATATTTAACACCCATCAGTGTGGCCAAGAAGTGATGGGATAAAACTGTTAATTAAGGGTTGTGTTTGTTGCCAGGTAAAACTCAAGGTGTAGCGCCTTGATAAATAATTTAAAATAATTTACATGAATACATCTGTGACACATGTTTTCTGTCTTTAAAGTTTTAAGCGTTTTTAGAGTTTGGAGCTGTGAAGTCACCATATGTTTACAACTACAACACATATTTTTAAACTAATATTGTTAGTTTTTTTTTAACTACCACTTTTCCTCAAAGCTGTAAAATGCGGTCGGTCCCTGCCGGCGGGTGACAGGTGAACGTCGGTAGACGCACAAATAGATCCCGACAGAAGCCAGGCATTACAAGATTAAAGATGTACAGATATTAAACATTTGTGGGAGTTACTACATCATGTAACAGCCTGGCTGTTCCTCATGACAGAAGCTTCATCACAGGACAAATAGGTTTGTGCGACAGCCGTCTGTGTATTTCCGGCTGCCGCTAGCATCACTGCTTCCGCCTCCTCCGCCATCCGGACACAGCGGCAGCCAGCTGAGGCCGGAGTCTGCGTTGAAAAAAACAGCTACTGACCGAGTTATAGTTGTAATTGATGTCTTAAAGATAAAAGCCAAAACGGGGGGCAGCGGGGTGGGCAGGAGTTATGGCGGCGTCGCTTCTCTCCGAGACCGACATCAGGCACCGGTCCATGGCGGAGGAGGATCCGAACGGGAATGAGCATGGGGCGGCCGCACGCAGCGCGGCGCCTCGCTGGGGACCGCAGCACGCCGGGGCCCGACAGCTAGCTAGACTCTACTCTCCCGGTGAGAACACCTCCGAGTTGGTGCTAACTGGTGTCGCTTTACTCTGTCGCTGCCGCTGCTGAGAATGAGGTTTGAGGCCCGATCCATGGTGAGCACCGATGTCCACCGATGTCCATGACACTCGGATTTACAAACAAGCTAAATTAGCCTGTCAGTGTTAACGCGCGTACCTGTAGTGTGAATGACTGCTTCACCTGTCAGGGCAGGTTCCAGCTGCAGCAGCCTGTTTGCTGCCTGATGCTACTGGTCAGGAGGAAAATGCAGTTGTTTCAAGACACTTATTGTTATTGGCAGCTGGTTGACTTGAGAGGTCTGCTGTCACACAGGTACAACTGGTTTACCCACAGATCTCAGACTGTGGGGTCAGGAGCAGCAGGTTTAACTATCATCTGTAGACTGGCCCTCAAATGAGCTATAGATGAAGGTGGTGTAAGTGTGTGCAAAAACAACACATTTACTAATGTAACAAAGATGCAGTGTTTAATCAGTAGAATCCATTCAGTCAAAAGATTTGTTCGTTCAGTGCCAGTGTGTTTAGTGTGTAAATACATCCACAGCGCACCAGAACGTTCACTGCGTATCAGTATGTTTACGAACTACTTCCTCCAGTCTCCATGTTCTGTGGCAAACATCACTTCTCTTCCTGAGGGTAGATACATGCACTTTGACTGTGGCAAGAGCTTCCTGTTGCTCCTGTGATTATGTTTTAGTTTGTTTTTGTTTTTTTTAGACTTCTTGCATCTTGCCATCTTGAGCTGAACTGACCTGGGCATGTTAGCAGTTGTTTTACTTGATCTTCACTTGTAAATTATCGTCCGTAGAGTGGAAGGGCTGGTTTCAATTTGTTTGGAGATCTTTTTTTATCCTTTCCCAGACTCATCTGCAATGACTCCATATAAGGGTCATTTGCCCGTCATGTGGGGCACCTGAATGTAATACTAGTTCTTCTCGTTACTTCATGCATACCAATGAAGTAATGAGCATTACAAGTTGGTTTAAATTAAACCAATGTTACCCATTAGATTAGATTTTAACAACAAAGATATCTTTTTTAGTTTGCGTGTACTGCTGTTTTACTGATTTAAGCAGAAGTTGTTGAGCAACAGAAATCCATTTTATCTCAGATGTGAGTTATGGTATTTAAAGCACATAATTAGTGGTTCAGTCAAACCCGACACAAAATATTGTAATGTTTTGAGATGAAGACCTGTAGGCTTCAATTATTGACATTAAAATGAAAACATTCTTGACAAAAACTACTTGAGTTTTTCATGATGTTCTGTTTTTTTTTTTTTTTTTAATGCACCTGTGCTGCAAACTGTGCAGGTAATATGTCAGGTGAAGCGTGGTCAGGTTTCTGAGATGTGAGGTAAGTTGTTGGCTACAGTGATGTTGCTATTTGTGTAAACCAGTGCTGCCTAATTCCCTTTTTCTTCTTCTTCTTGTGACCATATAACCTCTCTAGACATAAACCTGTCAATCTAAATGTGGCTGTTAAAACAAAATTATCACACATTTCTCCCCAAAACCCATGACTGTCATCAAACTGCACACAAAAAAAGTTTAAATCCGTTTTCCACATATATTTTAAGAGAAATATCTTTCATCTCTTACCAACATGTCCCAACTTATGCCATGCCTTTGGCCTGAGCAAAAAGAAAAGGTCTTACCAGCATCATGCTGGCCTGTGTCACATTTCGCCCGCCCATCTGCCCCTCTTCACACTTCATTGATCGTTTTAATTGCCCTCTAGTTGGGCCACGTTGGCCACTTGTTAAAACTTCCTAAAATGGGAATGATAATCAGAGGAATGTGAGGTTTACACTACTAAATTCACATTATTGTGAGGTTCATATGAGGGTAAAAGATGTGTCACGAGGTTGGCGCGTCTCTGAAGCCCTCACAGCGTTACAAGCATGTTCATCCCCACAAACCACTGACATTGGCCTCGTGCCTTACTTGGCTCACTGAACTGAAAATGATCCTCTCTTAACTGGTGATTTAAGACGTTTAAAGAAGAATTTTCATTTATTATCTATCCGCATACAGGTGGAAATACAACCTCCCCAGTATCAAGCTGGTGAGACTTGTCCTCTCTGAGCTGTGCTGGTCTGTGGCATTACATTAGAGACTTTCTAAGCTCTGCTCTGCCTGTTGGTCTGTCATCAAACATTACACACATGCATGTGAACAGACACGCTTGCATAAGTGCAGGCCAGATGCTCCCCACACATAAACATGGTTAATTGTTTGGCTTAATTACAGTTACTTAGCGGCTCATGATGGGAAGCAGTAGAGACGGGGATCATGAACAACCAGTTGTTCAGGAAGTGAATTTTTATTTACTTGTCGATTATGGCAGAAAATGAGCGTTCATGTTTACCACATTACTGATGGCACTTCGGCATCTGCTAGTTTGAGAACTGGCTCATTGGTTTGGCAGCAACGTACAATCAATCCTTATTAAATTTGGGGGGGTCGCCCTGGAGGATTTCGATTTTTAATCATTTGCTTGTGTACGAGTTGCCCGTGAGGCTGTTTGCACCGTCACAGAGGCTGGTGAGTGGGGAGCTAGACGTGCAGGCTGTGTTTCTGGTCATAAATATATTTTTTTTATTATACATTTTCACTATTTTATTTCTGACATTGTTAATGGTTTTGTCTTTTTTATAGTGGTGACAAGGAGCAACTCATCGTCATGGTCTCAGTTTACCATAGCTGTCCCTGTGGTACCCCATTCAGAAGCAGTTGGATGAAGGGATGAATGGTGAATGAGCTCCACTCTTAGTTTCCTTCCAAGGCTAGTGACGGATTGCTGTCATGTTGCCAGCTGTTTTCACTCTCAAAAGTGAACAAAAATGCATAATGTCATTTTGTACTGGAAGTACAAACCATAGTACATGAGAAGCCTGTGTGGTGGTTGTGTGTGTGTGTGTGTGTGTATGTGTGTGTGGCTCTGATTAATGTTTAAGAGGATCACACATGCATTTGGGGTCCTATCCACTTTCGCTTAGTGGCCATGGAGCTTAGTTAGTAGACTGACTGAGTGAAAACAGACAAGCCTGCAATGTGGACGTCATTCTGACGTGTTTGTGTCACAAAGTTGTTCTAAACAGGTAAGATCATTTGGTCAGTGTTTGCTGAAGTTCTATTCAGGATTTTTGGCTCTAAAGGGAAAGTCAGGACATCTAAAATCGGGCCAAAAGAAAATTATATTAAAAAAAAGTTTATAGTTTATAGAAATGTAGAATCCATCATGTAGAGTCATACATGAACAGGGCAATGTTTATGTTTTGAATGAATCAGCGTGAGAGAGCTTAGCTGCAAATACTAATACTAAACCACGTATAGCCAGCTTTACCTTGTTGGTTTAGTTAAGAATATTATATGCAACAAAAAGTAAGTTTACTTCAACTTTCTAAACTTCCATTTATGTAAATGGGTTGGGCAGAATGCACGCGGATAGCTTTAGTTATGTGGTGCTGTTTTCTGATCTCTCTGTCCCCTGTTTCCCTGTCACAGTTTTCCTTAGAATTACCCAAAGAAATGGCCCAAAGCAGCTGTGGGACAAGGGCTGTGGTGTGGAAATGCTGAGTTTGTCAGCACTGTGCATGTTCATTACACCTCTGAGACACGCTCATAAAAATATTACTCCACAACAGTACTCGAGGTCAAAAGCTCTGCAAATATTTGAGTTTTTGCAATTACAAAGCCAAAGGTTTACTATCTGTAATCATTGTGGAAGAATGTGTTTTTGTCTGATTTGTATGGCTTCCACCAAGTAGATTTCAAATGAGTCATAAGTTTTCCTTATTTCAGCCAAAAGGCGCAGCAGGCTGCAAGTCGAAGATCTCCTCAGTAACACTAACAATGTCACCAAGTCGTTATTAAAAAAAACTTAAAAGCAAAAAATGTCTCCCACATGCTGACAAGTGTCTCATAGCAAAAAATAAACAGGCAGAATTTAAAATGTCAGAGTGTCCATTTAAGGGAGCACCAAGCTGTTATGTGCTTAGATGTTTAGGTCCAGTTCAGTGCTGGTGGGAGGTAAATCTAAATAGCAGTTTGGCTTGTTAGAGTTTGGAGAAGTTAGATGAGGCGTTGGTGATGCTCCATCCAGCCAAACATGGGCTCATTACAGAAAAGCTGGGATGGACAAACAGCTGGATGCTTCCCCCTCTCCCTGTGTCTCTGCGTCTCTTTTTTTCTCTCTCACAAACTCCATTCAACCCCTCGTGTCTCTTTGGCCCGTCCATATGTCTGAAGTGTCATGGTCTGCCGACTTCCTCTCCTCTCATGTAATCTCTCATTGTTTTCCTTCTGCTCGATCTCTTTCTTGTCGTCCGAGAAGTACGCATGGATGTAAACTGGGGTGTTGCCCTATCTGTGTGTGTGAGATCCTGAGGATGTTTTATGGGCATCTGTGAGAGAGATCTGAGGAGAGCTACTGACATGAGTCCTGCTCAGCTCACCTCAGCTCAGCCACCGTGTCAACCAAATCTCATTAAACATGAGTAACGACAGACTCTAGAAAAGCTACTTAGGGTTTTACTGTCGTTAAATGCATTTTGTTCAAAATTAAAGCTGCAACTATTGATTATTTTTCCAATCGAGTATTCTACTGATTATATCATTGATAATGAAATAAGAAATACACAGTAGTAACTATACAATAGAGAGAGTCAAATGTGTTCATGAACATTTCATTGAGGTTATAGTTCAGAACACTCCATATTGATTTAAGTTGAACTGTTGATTACATGTTGACTTCTTCTTCTTCTTTCGGCTTTGTCCCTCTTCAGGGGTTGCCACAGCGAATCATCGATTTCCATCTTTCCCTGTTCTCTGTATCCTCTACTCTGACTCCAACTACCTCCATGTCCTCCCTCACTGCATCTATAAACCTCCTCTTTGGTCTTCCTCTCTGTCTCCTACCTCCAACTCCATCTCTAACATTCTCCTACCAATGTATCCACTGTCCCTCCTCTGCACATGTCCAAACCATCTCAATCTAGCCTCTCTAGCTTTTTCTCCTAACCTTCCTGTCTGTGTTGTCCCTCTGATGACCTCATTCCTAATCCTGTCCATCCTGGTCACTCCTAAAGAGAATCTCAGCATCTTTAACTCTGCCACCTCCAGCTCTGCCTCCTGTCTTCTGCCTATCGCTAGTGTCTCTAAACCATACATCATAGCTGGTCTAACCACAGTCCTGTTAGTCAACATGATTACATGTTGACTAACTTAACATTTTGTTGCTTGACATTGATTTATGTTTATGATAATGTTAACTTGGTTATTTTAAGTTGAGATGGTGAAGCATTCTTGTCATAATTTTACTGTACGTTACTGATTCTGCTTTGCAGTGAAGTTTCAGCTGGAAATAATGTAACTTTGTTTTGTCTCCGTTTTGAAATTTACACCCCAATGTTGTATCCGTCCTGCTTCTTCTTCGATGTCGTCTTATTCTTGTACTTGTCTTGTTCTTCTGTGTATGCAGCATTTAGCAGGTGTTAGTGCCACATAGTCCTTTGAATATTCCAAGCCTTTTTGCCCTTTTTTACAATCACGTTCTTCCAGGAAACATCACAGTCCTGTTCAAAAACAGTCAAAAATCAACCTAATA
Organism: Aeoliscus strigatus; assembly: GCA_901007665.1. Taxonomy (NCBI): domain Eukaryota; kingdom Metazoa; phylum Chordata; class Actinopteri; order Syngnathiformes; family Centriscidae; genus Aeoliscus; species Aeoliscus strigatus. The sequence goes on along the minus strand of CAAKHB010001518.1, from coordinate 28,065 downwards.
AACTAATAAACTAATGTGTCAAGCAACGTTGAAGTGGTCTAAACAATCATATGTACTTGCCAATAACATCTGTCTGCTTGAAGCTGTGTGAGCTGCATCACGTGAGCTCCAGAAGCAGAACATTTATGAAGAAAACAAATCAAATGGATGACAGAACTTCACTGTTCCTGCTGTGATCTAAACACAAATAAACAACTGTTGCATGGAGCAGTTCGATATTCTTGTTATTTTTGTCATACTAATTTTACATTCTGATTCGAGGAGGTACATTTTACAGTGGAGAAAGTATACCTGTACTGGCCTATAAACATTAGGTTTAGAGTGCTTCCTGACAGAGGCCCCTCTAGTTTTTACAGAGCCTTTTGATGGTGGACAAAAGTCTCAGCTGATTGCAGGAGTGAAATTAGTGGAGTGCTTTCATCAGTGATTTTTATGGACATGTGTAATTGCACGTCATCTGTCAGTTTCTGCTCGCTGCAGAGGTACAGAACCATTTACACAAATTTAGTCTTTGAAAAGTTGAAATTAATTAGCTAAATGCACACAGTCATACATTATGTTAAAGCCTTGCTTTCCCAAACATTTCACTCTAAGCGTGTGGCCCTGTTACCATGGCAACAGAAACGGGGCAATTTTGTGAAGGTAGAATTAATTTAGACAGGAGTGCTGCCTTAGGGCTTTTATAATTCAAATTTTAATACTGTTTTATTTTCCCTGCCATTCATACATTTATAGTCTTCAGTCTGTATTTTTATCAACATTAAAATCTGAATGGAAATGTTCAAGTAAGAAACATCTAGCTTACTAATACACACTATTTACCGAGACATTTCCCTGTGTACTAAAAATCTTTGAAGTGAACACCCCAGGGATCTGTATCGTTGTCGTAGAGCTCAGCATCCTGTGGTGAAGAATAAGGAGCGGAGTATTTTTCCTAGATGGATTTCTCTCTCTTAGAGAAGTACGCTGCAGGGGACTGACACAACCCTGAAATTTGACTGAGCTGATTTTGCCTTGTCGAAGACTCGCCACAGCGATAAGTCTTACGTTTCAAATGTGACAGACACACTCCCTGAGCTGCAAACCTCACGGTCAGAGGTCAGAAACCATACAAGCATATGTATATACAGTCGTGTGTGTGGAAGAAAGCGATAAAATAACAACCTGCTTTTTCTTTTCGGTGTGTGTGTGTGTGTGTGTGTGTGTGTGCGCGCGTGCCAAGGGATTTTACACTTAACATGTACTTACTCTCATTCAACACGTGTAATTCACAGTAGTGAGTAACCATGGTAACGACTGCAAATTGTGTGCATGTGACCAAACAATAACGTTCTATCTGCTGCACATGCACTGAAATTACCTTGGTCACTTGCTATGTTGTTGTTGATATTGCATTGCACTTTGGGATATTCACTCAAACGTTACTCAGGTTCTGCAAACACTGAACCCACATGCATTTTGGAAAAAAACAATCAACGTAAGACGCAATTATTGTTCGTGCGAATCAGAGGGAGAGTGATGTGCTCAGCTCCCCTCCACCTCCACCTTTGGCTGCGACCCCCACCTTTGTGTCTCACTTGCTCTCTCTCTCTCTCCCTCTCCTGCCATGACAAAGTGTGTGGGGCTTTGAACTTGCGGCGACGTTCATCGTTAGTGGTGTTAAATATTAATTCATTACTACCTTGGTATTGGCGCAGAGGGCTGGATGGTTCCCTGAAGATGTATTAGTCCTTTACACGCAACTTTCCGTGGCAGGTTTTGCAGATGGGAAGTCCGTTGGTCATCACAACATTCAGTCGTTTTTTGTGTAGATGAAATGGTCCCATACATGCATTTATTTGGTAGAAACAATCTGGGAATCCCCAGGCTCGAACTACATTTGCTCTCTTTTTATTTATTAGGCCTTAAGGCAGGTGTCTGGTGTCATATAGAGTCAGTATGTATGTGATAAAGTCTGAGTGCCCAAATAAATTCTGTATCGAGGAGTGGAGATGATTGATTGATTTTATTTTGTTGTTAGAACATGGAGAAATGTCAGAGTTGGAGTTGCATTCTCTGATGGGATCAGAATCTACACCTTGGCGCAACTTCTCCTATTGTTCCCTCAGAATCCTGTCATTGTCGATCAGTAGGGATACCTTTTCTCGATTGGCTGTTTTGGCTCAGTCAAACAGCCATAGTCTGACTCGGTAACACACAGGCTCTGTATTGTGGTTTGGCTTTTCTACCATCATTTGGTTTCTGTAGAGTTTTACTTTTACCTCTCTTGTCTCCTTAAGCTCTCCCACAGACACGCAGGCTTTCAACAACAGTGATGTAATTCTTCAACTAATTTATCATCCTCCAGTTTTACACCGATATATGAGATTAATCCACTTTTACTGTTTTTTTCTGCATTCATAAGTAATGAAAAGCTAAACGTTCATTTTAACTTAAGCCACAATATTCATTCAAAAATAAGAGCGTTCATCTTTATTTCAACAGTAGTTGTAGGCACAGTGGTCAGAAGAATTGTCTGGAAGACAATGCGTGGTGATGCATATGCGCAGGTGGACACACACACACACAAAGTGGCTTTAGGGAAGTTCTCTAGTCAGGATTTTGTGATTGACCTTGACCAACACGAGAGAAGAACTGAAAGTGCTGGGTGGTTTTCAGAGAAAGAGAAAGAGAGTAATTATCATTATGAGGGCCACAGATGAATATGGTGGTAGCAGAAAGCCCAGGAGATGAAGGGATGGCACACACACACACACACACACACACACACACACACACACACACACACACACACACACACACACACACACACACTGAG
>CAAKHB010001517.1:0-35037 GCA_901007665.1 Aeoliscus strigatus | reverse complement strand
CTCTTTCCCTACACGACGCTCTTCCGAGCTAGGAGGAGGAGGAGGAGGAGGAGGAGTGGTGGTGAGCAGAGAGAAATAAACAACAGAGCACAGTGTGAGGATCATGGTCACTCTTTTCAGCAGACACTGTTGAAAACCGTGCAAGTGCAAGAGAGGAAGTGGGACAGGTCACGGCCACATAGACCACGGGACAGCTCAGGTTAGGCGTGTGTGTGTGTGTGTGTGTGTGTGTGTGTGTGTGTGTACTGTCGGAAGCAGCATTTAAAATGCATTGGGTACATGTGTGAATGAACAATCAGCGCCCCTCCCTCAGAGGGAACGTTGCTCTGTTACCCACGACAACATGCAGGAAATGCATTCAAATGCTTTGTGTTATGGCCATGTCAAGAATACGCTCGCTGAGGGTCGGACACCCACTTCAGTGCCCTGCAGAGTCCAGCAGCTTTTGTCTACGGTCTATGAGGAAATCTGGAATTTTCCATTGAAGGAAATGGTCGATTGAAAATGTTGTTTTGGTGAAAAATGGAAAAATCAATCCGATCAAAGCGTCTGAAATGCTGGACCACACGTACGTGGGAGTGTGAAGATGGAAACACCCAAGCCTGACGGACAATGCTGGTGGCATCATAGAACATGAGCAGTTCAGGACGTGAAGCCTCTTTCATAGCTTCCAGAAATGTGGACTATTGTCTAATAGCGGTTCAGCATCAGCCGTTTAAAATGAAACTAAATTCAGAATTTCATCTCTCAAAAAGGATTGACGCTTCAGAGTTTAATTTTTACATGTAAATAAAATGGCAATAAAATACAAATATAATACATAAAGAAATAAAGCACACACACATATATACTTGTACTTTATTGCCTTTTTTATTTACATTGAAAAATAGAATTAATCAAATCATTAAATCAAATATGATATTATTTCAGGGTCAGATTGGCTGAAGCAGTGAAAACACTCCTGAAGAAACTATGAACAAGTGTTTCACATCTGCTGACCTCAGCACAAAACGAAGAAGAGGCACACAAACTTTATGACTTGAGCTTAAAATTTAAGAAAATGTTTGACCTTTTCAGACTTGATATGGACCTGCAGCTATTTGAGGTGGACAAGCAGTTTTTCAATCTGGGATGCGTGGCTTCTACGAGACACTGAAAATATGAGGATGTGACAGCGGGAGTTCATCTGTCACACAGACCAGCCGTCCACCAGCAGCCCTCACAGCAAAGCACACTACACTCATTTTCCTACCCCGTCTGCCTGAAACCAGCTGACGGCTAAGTTCACGGTGGGTTGTCAGCGTGTGTGACCTGTGTTTGTGTGGAGCAGAGGGAACCGTTGCGACGGGTGATGTTGAGGTAGAGACAAGGGCAGATCTGGGCTATGCTGGGGGCCAGGGGCTTGCTGGGAATTGGGTACTCACAGAACGACTTCCACGTGGTCCAATGCCCACTGGTCATGTCCCGCACCGTCATGACGTGGTTGCCACCATCGCAGCTCCACCCCTTTAACTCGTGCCTCGCTGGAGAAACCATGTATGGGTGGTATAGGTATCAGTGTGGAATAAAAATGATTGAAAATGAAGAATAAAAAATGCAAATATGATTATAATAACATTAAATTAAATTTAAAAAATAAATACATTAATTAAGACTTGAACCATACAATTAAAACAATTAAACCAATTTAAATGAAGGATAATAAATGTAATTATCATACCATTAAATGTAATTTGATTAAAAAATACTAATTAAAAATGTAACAATTGTATACAATTAAAACACTTTAATTGAAGACATTAATATCATAAATGAAAAAAATAAAACCAAAATCATTACAATAAAAGAATTAAAACTAAGACTGATGACATGATGTCCACAGACGAAAGTGAGGAGCAAGTGTCACTCACAGTGGAATGTTGTAGGAGACTCTCTGGGCCTTTATGAAGTCTTTGGGCTGGTGCTGGGCAATAACATGCCAGCTGACACCATTGTTGACGCTGTATTGCAGCAGCACTGCTCGGTCGACTGTGTCAGCCTGATCCAGAGCGATGTTGCAGCTGTCTGTTTGTGCCACGCTGCCGATCTGCAGCACGAACATGATCTTACTGCAAAGAGAGAGGAAGTGAAATGCGAGTGTTAGCCAAAGAAACTATTTCAGGCTGTCCACGCACTGACTTATCTGTTGTGAGTTTATGTTTTGGTAGTACCTGTACCTGGCTCGAGTGAGGTCCAGCGGTTTTGTAACAGCCTGCCTCATCTTACAGCCATTGAAATAGAGTGAGTCTCCGTGCGCATGCGGTGAGAGCTGTCCGCAGCCGCTGCCCACACCGCCACCCTGGATCAGCTGCCAGCTGTCCTGAGACGCACTGCCTGTCTCAAAGTTGTCCTTGATGGAGCTCGGCAAATCACTGCTGGAGAGGGAGCAGTCATCACCTGTTCAGAGGGAGGAGGAGGAAGAGGAGGAAGAGGAGGAAGAGAGGAGCAGCAGAGGAATGGGATGAAATGGACATGTAACAAATCTGTGCTGTGCAAGGTGAACAGAATAAAATGTGAGTCTGCTGGTGGCCCACCGTGGTGTCCCTCATCACAGATGCAGACAGCTCCACTCGTACAGTAGCCGTGTCCGCTGCAGAGCCCTGGACAGGCCTCTCCGATATAAACGTGATCCACTCCCCAGCTCTGTCGCTCTCCTGTCCCTTCCATCTGAATCCAGCGGAACTGTGTCGCCCTGGAAAGAAACAACAAAAAGTTTCACTTCCTGTTGCCCAGTGTACGTAACAGGCAACACCACTTTGAATGAATGTTTGGCCCCTACCCTGAGGAGATGTGATCTGGCAGCTGGACGGTGACCCTGGTCCACGTTGAACTGTTGACTGGACTGTAGATTGTGGACTCGTGGAACTGGAAGGGAGAGCAGCCGACGTTGTTGACGGAGGAGGGGAGGCACTCGGACTGGACGAGCTGCCATGAGTCAGACCTGAGAAGTGAGAACACATGGATGAGGACTCAGGGTGTGTGTACAGTCTGTGTGTGGGAACGGGATTAACGCTGGACTCCTTTCGTTCACCTTGCATCCTTCCTGTACTGCAGCAGGACAGAGTGATGGTCCTCACACGCGTTTGCTTCACAGCCAACGACTATCTGCAGCAGTGGGAGAGATGACGTTCAAACAGACAGCTGCTAACTTCACAAGCAGCTTGTTGTTGGGAGCGGTCAGCGCCCCTCATGTATCATTGGCTTGAGAAGGGGGCAATAAAAAGAAAATCAAACGAGGAAGAGGAAACCTCTGGCACTGGCCAGGAGAAGGCGCAACGGCGAGATGATTCATCACAGTGAGTTTTGGACTCCGTGGAAGCTGCCTTTAGTGCTCGTTTGCCTTCGTCAAGCAACAACCCTCAACCAATACTGCATACAAAACTCAACCTGAACATGAGTCCACTTTCACAGTGAATGGAAAATACCACAGTGAGTACATACAATTTGGATTTGTATTCAACTGGGAACAAAGAGGATCCTAAATGTGTCCCCAGGGGAGTTTATAATACATGAGTTTGCAATCTGGGCTGTTGTTCCGAAGCTATTTATCTTGGTGGTCTGTTCCTTTTGGGGGAATAAGTGGTCCTTCGTCTGAAACAATTTGAGAGACACTGAACTACGATATGTGTTGCTCTCGCAGCAGTGTACCTTGAACTGTAAAACATATCCAGGCTGTACTATGAGTTCCCGAGTGGCCAGGATGTTGTGTGTCCTGTCTTGCTTTTTGTTTGGCCAGTACAGGTGGAATGAGGGGTTTCCACAGAATCCAGCAGTGCGCACAGCATTGGGGTAGAAACTCCAGCTTTCCTCATGAGAGACGCCCTCTAGTGACGGAAAGACAGAAGTTTTATTTCCAAAACACTGACCTTTTCATCCTTTGATTCCATTTACAAACTCACCATCGTCAAACGTGTCAAGCAGCGTTGATGGATTGATGTCTGACCCACCCACCAAGATGTTGTCAATGGCCCACTGGGCTCTTTCCAGGCTGGGGGCAGCCAGACCGGAGGAAATGGTGAACGGCTGCCACCAGCGCAGGCGAGTGGCGTTGGTCAGAGCTCCTTCTGGGAGGACAATGTAATCTCTCCTCACTGACACGTACTTCAGATAGTCCATCTCATGCAGCAGTGTCCAGGACACACCTGAGATATGGACAGAAACCACAACACAGCTCACTCACACCCGGCCAAAATACAGCAGTACTAATCCACTAATTCTTTGATTTGGATAAGAAAAGAAAAAGGTGAACTGGTTTGAAATACAGAGTGCAGGACATTCTGTACCTCCGTCAGTGGAGTAGTCAAGCAGCACTCCCTCTTTACGACAAGTTGGACGGTGGCACATAGTCATGTTATCCTCACTTCCAATCCTGGCCCAGTACTCCACAAACCTACAAACAAAAAACACTTCCTGAAGCAGTGTAAGGCACAACGTGGAGACCCCACCCTACCTTCATGCAATACGATATAATAAAGATTCATAACATGGAGGAGTCTGCACAGACTGTCGGACTGGACAGGGTAAAAAAAAAAACAGAAAGCGTCATAAATCCATCTGAATACTGACTTGGCTCCACGGAGATCCAGATCGGCAGTGACAGCTTGCCTGGCGTCAGCCCCGCCAAAGTACAAGGCTGTCCCCTCTACCAACACGCCGCAGTCCGTACAGGGTCTGCCGCCCTCCAGCACCTGCCACTGAGGGCCGGCTGAACCTTCCCAGTCAAAACGCTCCTTCAGAGACGCCTACAGAGGAAACATACGGAAGTATTCCACTCCCAGCTGACTTCTCCACTTCATGAAAGATGAGGTAATGCCACACCGTACCTTCAGAGCGGTGCTGGCGTAGCAGTTGGGTCCGGTGAATCCTGGATCACAGAGACAGCGTTGGTCCAAGCAGTCTCCATGTCCCCCACAGTGGCTGTCACATGCTGGTCCGATGTAAAAGTTCTCCACACCCCACTGAATGTCTGAGTGCTGCTGGTAAAATCTGAACCGCACCGCGCTAGAGGACAGCAGAATGTGGCAAAAATCAAATTGGTGACACCCAGGTTACTCAACAACATGCATTCATTTTCATCATTTATATGACAAGTAGTTTAATATTTGATACAACTACGATAATCAGATCTATCAATAATTGAGGCCCTGCATGTGATGATGAAGCATTAAATATGTAGGAGGACTAAATGTTTAGGACGTTGAGGAACACTTACGTGTCAGCTAGGCTGTCAGGCAGGAGGAAGACGGCCCTCTTCCAGCCCGCAGCAGGGAAAAAGACTGATGGCTGGGAGACCTGACCTCCACAGCGGGGGTCGGCAGGCAGACACTGGGGCACCAGGTACTTCCAGGTCACTCCGAAGTCCACCGAGTACTGAACATGGACCTGCCTGTCTGCATGTCGATCAGGCACAGTGCAGCCTACTGCAACCTGCAGGAACACAGACAACTCGTCATGAAACGGTGGCATGGATTCAAAGGAGACTTGGTTTAGGAGACAGGGACTTCCCTTACCTTGAACTGCATGACCCAGCCCTTGCCAGGGATAATATCATGTGTGACGGCATAGACCTCCCTCCCATCTGCATTGCCGCACACCATCACCCCATCAGGAGAGCTGCAGAACCGCTGCACTGAGCAGTCCTCGGAGAACAACCAGTGGTCGCTGACTGAGAAGTAGTAGTAGTAGTAGTAGAAGAGGAAGTAGTAGTAGAAGAGGGAGAAAAAGAAGAAAGAGACAGTATATAAGCAAAGTTAGAAATCAGCAATGGGGGGGTGGTAAAGTTTAATCTGGTGCTGCTGTACCTATGGGTGTCTCCTCCTGTTCGCTCGGTTCACCTATCCGGCCCGATGTCTCGTCAGCAGGAGCTCTCTCATGATTGGGCAGTGCCACCCCACCAAATGTGTCAGAGATTTGGGCTCGAGGGTCTGAGCCTGCGATGAGGACATTATCTAGAGCCCAGTCACCATGATCTGCGCCCTCATGCTGTGGCTGCCACCAGCGCACCCGCACTCCTTCCTGACGGGCAGCAGGGGGCAGCAGCACATTCACAAACCTGAATGGACAAACCCATTCACATAGTTATGGATACTCCGAGTCAGTCTGCTAATACACATTTGTATTAGCAGGCTTCTAACTAACATACACCACCAGCGTGAATCCCAGGCTGACCTCACATGCAGGTCACTCACCCCGGCTTTGTGTACAGATCGTAGAAGATCTCAGTCAGGAGATGCCAGTTGATTCCTCCATTCAAGCTGTACTCCAGAAGCACACCCTGGTTACGATTGCTAGGTGGGATCATGCAACCGTACATGAAGTAGAACTGGATGAATTCTGCGTTGGTCAGGTTCAGGTCCACTGTCACCAACTCACGGCTGCAGCTCTGCAGTGAAGAAGGTAACCAAGATGAAGTTAAATGGCATAAAGTTTCCATCCAAATATGTCACAGATAACCACTGTTTAAGAAAAGTTTCCCAAAATCAGGTTCAGCTTAGAATAGAATAGAACAGGAAACTACTTTAATCATCCCGTGAGGGAAATTCACATGTCACAGCAGCAAAAAGTAAAAATAATTTCTCGGAAATCTAATAATTTATAATTTAACAAGAGATAATTTAACAAGAGATAATTTAACAAAACTAAAAACTGAAACTAGACATATTTACAAATTCTTTTAAAATGAAAGGAGAAATACTTGTATGTGTAAGGTTACTTGTACAAGATGTAAGGAAGCATAGCAAGAGTGTGGGCATCAATACTAAAAACATCAAACATTTAAGAATACACAGAAGACCAAGACACGACATGCACTTGTGAGAAAAACAACTAGCATGTGATAAAAACCATGCAGAGAAAAGGTGGATTTCTGAACGGAATGCAAATATTTTGAGAGGAGTCTTTCAAACCCTAAATCAATAAATTACATATTGCTAAGGGCTTGCTCTGTGAATGTTGGCTTTCTATTGCTGAACATCATGTGAGAACTGTTGTTGTGAACTGGGGCCATGCAAATAAAATCTGACTTGACATGAATTTGATGACTACTTAGAATGTATTGAATTGATGAAAACAGTAAAAGCAATGCCCTGGAGGATGAGTGTTGCTTCATCTACACATATGGACACGTGTTGTATTTATCCTCCATTAAACTATCATTCAAACCTTCAAATCAAACATTTAATGAAATTAACCATTGTAACAATGCAATAAAACCAAAGCAGAGTAATCCAGAAACCACAGTCACTACTTACACCACTGAAGTGCAGGGCAGCTCCTGAGGCCACAGCTCCACACACAGTGCTGAGTTTCCCACCGGTCAGTAAGTGCCAGTGGCTGAGTGACGGAGCTCGGCTGAAACTGTCCTTCAGTTGGGACGGAAGAGGAACTTCAGGCTCGTCACAGTACTCACCGCCCCACTCAGAGTCACACCTGGGGAGGACAAGGTCTCAGTCACAGAGATAGGGTACGTTTAATGTGATTACGCCATTATCCATCCAGACATGGATTCAGTTGGCACGTGAACAACAACATGACGTATAAAACTTCAGAACAACAACAAGTCCTAACCACAGCTCACTGACACTCTGTGCACAGTGTGTTTCAGTAAAAACATTTGTATAAGCATACACAAGGTGCTTGTTACGTACACACAGGAGCTCTGTTGGCACCGTCCGTGTCCAGAACACATGTCAGGGCAGCCGTCTCCAATGTAGAGGTTATCCAGAGCCCAGGTCTGCTGCTTGTCAAACGGAGCCTGCTGGAACCAGCGGAATCTGGTGGCTGGAGATCTATAGACATGACGACATTATGAGCGGTGCTGGGGGGAGACTCGTACCAACAGCGTTACATAAAGTAGTTACAAAATGAACATCACTGTAATCAGTTATCCATTACTGGAGACAAATGTGTAATTAAATCTGTTTCATATGGAAATATGCATGATTACAGGTTTAGTTATGTCTGAACAATCAATGCAAAAACCTAATAACTGTTTCAAAATTATTACAACAATTACAAATCTTTCAAATCTTCAAAAAGTCATCAAAATATAATACCAATATTTTGATAAAACGCCAATATTTACACTACTATTACATTTTCCAGAAGTTGTGACTAAATACAAGTGAACTAAATACACTGATGCTAACTTATTTAACTGTATAATCCTGGTCATGTACTGATAATGTATGATAATGTATAATGGTGTTGTTTGCAGTACCAGATACATCACATTCATTAAAGATTTCAGTTGATCCTAATCAGAGGCCACAGGTGGTGCACAGGGGAACGCTGACCTGGCGTACGACGGAATTGGCAAGGTAACACGACCCCACTTGTTGTAGGTGTCAGAAACTAGAAGCCGCTGCAGCGTGTACGAGGAACAGTCAGGGCTCGTAGGCAAGCAGTCTCTGACCACCGGCTGCCAGGTCAGACCTAAATCCAGAGAGTACTCCAGCTCTACGGCTGCAGAGAGGCAATCATCAGATGCTTTCATGAAACTTCTGATGGTCCGAGGCGGTGCAGATGATGTGACTTACAGTAGCAGGAGTTGGTGACAGAGCAGGAAGCAGAGAAGTCAAACTGGATGAAGGCGTCCGGACCCAAACTGATGTCAGTGGTAACGGCGTAGCGAGTGTTGGACTTCTCTATGAATGCGAAAGCGGGCCCATCTGAGCCACACACTGGCATCCGGGTTCCTCCGGGGTGCAGGAGCCATGAGCGCCCATCGATTGAGGAGAAATCGTCTTCCAGAGGACCCCAGCCACTGGCACTGCCCCCCACCACCACCTGGGGACAGACAGGTCAAGGCAATGACTGTATTACATTAGTTTAAAATTCTATTAGATTGGATTGATGTACGGTTGTTTCCTCTCCACACTTACTGTACCTGGTCAATAACCCACGGGCTATAGAAGTGTCCGTTCTCAGAGGGCTGCCACCAGCGGAAGCGGGTAGAAGGTGTGCGGGCGCGCAGTGGGATCTCCAAGGCCACAAGACGAGCCTGATTACTGCTGTTACTGAAGAGAAACTCCTGGAGGAGACCCCATGTCAGACCTCCGTTCACAGAGAACTGCAGCAAAACAGGCTGGGAGCGAGGGTCTGGGGCTGCCTTACCGCAACCGAGGCGCAGGAAGAACTGAACAAACCTGCAGATTGAGTCGGTTGGTTGCATATAAATACTCTGTATTACTGTTCTTCCATGACAACTCAACCATACAAGCTATCGCACAGTGCTTTCATACCTGGCATTAGACAGGTCCATGTCATTGGTCACCAACATGCGCAGGCCATCTTCACTGAAGAACAGGTGATTCCCGCTCGACATGATTCCACATTTCCTGGAGGGTTTACCGCCACTCAGCAGTCGGAAGACCTCTGCATCAACTATTCCCCCTACAACACACATATACAAGTGCATCCAAACTCACTGAAGTACTGACGTATCAATCAGATATCAGCAGTGACACAGTTATGCGCATCATGCGCTGTGCGTAGGACAGCAAAAAAACATAAAGAAAATGGAAAAATGACCACAGTTGTAAAAATAATAATGGTGAAAACATATGAACATTTTGAATGAATTTTATGAATTTTATTATTAGGGATCAGCAATAGAGGACATTCATTCATTCATCATGTTTTTCATGTTATTCATCTTTCTGTGCTCTTTTTTGTCTCTTGCTGTACCTTCAAAGTCCTCCTTCAGGAAGTCTGGGTTGGGGGTGTCGGGCACAGAGCAATCAGCTCCAGAGTAACCAGGGTCACATACACAGTGGGTGCCTCGCACACACACTCCGTGACCATTGCACATGTCCTGACACTGCGGGCCGATGTAGATGTTGTCTAACGCCCACGTTGGAGGAGCAGAGCCAGAGGAAAAGAAACCCTGATACCAGCGGAACCTCACCGACCTACAGAGACACACACAGGAAAAAATAGTAGTAAACCACATGAAAGAGATCACGAGAAATACGTACACTGGTATAAAACTCCTAACAGCAGAAATCCAGGGATAAAACCTCATTTTTAAAAGGGTCTGTGGTGTCATTTGTTCAACCGTACCGTAACGCCGTACCTTGGAGTACCATAAATACTTATATTTAATATTTGCGTTATTAGAAAACATTGAACAGTTCCTGAAAGCTGGGAAGTTGAACTCGGTTCCCCTACCTGGTGTGAAGAAGGAGCTAGGAGAAGGAGAAAACGTTCATCGGTTCCTGAAAGTTGAAAAGTTGCACTTCACATCCTAGTTGCTGTCATTATTGTAAGGACTTGCCGAATTCTGCAATTACCGTAATGACAGCAACATGGCCATTCTAAGCTTTCAAAACAACGTTTTCTCCACTTAGCTCCTTTATTCCACGTGGGGGGACAGACTTCAGCTTCTCAGCTTTCAGGAAACATTGGAAATACTGGGGTACTCCAAATTATGGTACTGCAAATGTAGCGGCGGTGATACCATCAGTGTTAAAGGGCTGAACATGCCATGAACAAGTTTGAGAACCACAGTTACACAGGTGCTTACCCGCAGAGACGCAGCTTTCCAAAATGTATGACCTCTCTCCTCCATCCCTGAGTTGTCCCAGGGAAATAGATGCTGGCAGGGTGGAGCTCTGTGGAGCAGAGTGAGGAGGGCTGTGGTCCACCTGCACACAGGGGCACCAGAAGGTGCCACGTGGCACCAAAGTCCCGTGAGAACTCCAGCCGCACTGGGTGGGCAGAGGAGCTCTCGGCTGTGCAGCCCACGTTAATCTGCAGAGACAGACGTAAACGTGTCATCGCAACGTCTCGGACGAACGAGGACTATGATGAAAGTACGTTTGTGTACCTCAAACTGGATGATAGTGTTTTCATTTACGTCAATGTCCCGGGTGGTAATGGAGTGCTCTCCAAGCTCACTGGAGACAAACACCATGGCTGACTCATCCTCCTCTCTGTGACACGCACAGACAGACACAGAAATCAGCTGAGGATAACAGAAGTTTTATGCAAATATCATCGCTTGTGGGGTTCATAGATGAAACCAGAATATGAAACAAAAGATGTTACTATTGCTACGAACAAAGGTTAAGTTGTTTTTGTTCTTACAGGCCGGCCTTTTGGTACGGGCAGTAGAGGCCGGTGTTTCCTCCAGGGAAGAAGAGCCAGTTGGAGTCATTAGGGCCGTCATCAAAGCTGTCTACAACCACCGGTGGGTTGTGTAATGAGCTGCCATCAATGATGAGATCGTCTATCACCCACACCTCCTCCTTCTTTCCTGAAGGACACAAGAGTGTGTACGTGTTTAGACACAGAAGCCTATGTGTATATGTGTGAGACGGAAGCCTATGTGAATATGTATGTGTATGTACATACAGTATATACACACTCACAGTTCTGCGCAGGATCTATTTGGACAGAGATCTCTGATGTTGTTCCTGGTATCTGGGTCACTAGGGGACACCTCCAGTCCATACTGTACAGATGTTCCTGTCCACTATGCCCGCTACCTGGTTACCAGGTATGCCTTGCCTGCCAGTATCTCACAGCCAGCTGTGATGTGCTGAACCGTCTTAGCACAACTTCTCTACACAGCCTACACCTGGGTCTTGTCTAGTCCGGCCTCTATTGCTCTGGTGTTCAGGGCCTGTTCTTGTGCAACCATGTGCTGACTTACTACACTGTCAGCCTGTGTCTGTGGCCCTCTAACCCCCTTCCTTTCCTTTGTCACCTTTTCAGGAACTGCCTTACCCTCTGGATGTATCTGACTTCCAAGCTCCTCATGATCGCCATTTGCCTGTGGGATCCGCAGGTATTTGTAGCTTTCCTGATCTTCCCTTCAGGTAGGTGAACCCCCCTTCAGGTAGGTGAACCCCCAGTTGTGATAGGTAGATTCGCTCACATTGATCTCGTGCACATGACACCCCAGTCAGGAGTGTCAATGTTCCAGGGGGGAACATGTTCTTGATATGCCTCACCTGGTACTCCAAAGTTCTGAATAAACTCTCTAGTGTCCTGCTGATGTTATACAGCTTTAAACATACTTCTTCTTTCAGCTTTTGTGCCCAACTGAGTATTAACAGGATTCGAACCATGGTCCAACCCGCTCCAAAGTCAGTGAGATAACCCACTGAGCTACTCAGTCATGTATTATTCATACTTCATACAAAAGAGATGAGAACTAATCCGGTTTGATTTTGTCATTTATTTACTTTTGTCTGAGTTTTATTATTTTTTATATTTTATTATATATATAACATATATTATTGTATATTATTATCATAGTAATACATAGTATATGGCTATAAAATCCTGTTTTCTCTAAATATTGCATCACAAACTGAAATTATGTCACATTGGGTTGTGAATTCTATCGCGGTAGATGGTAAAGTTCACACATTTTAACGTTGAACGTCATTGCTGTCTCCTGTTGCCGTCACCAGTGTTTTAGCGTCTTTCTGGTGTCCTCTAAAAAGACATCCGATTTGAGAACGTGATTGGATTACAAGAGCTGCGAATATCAAAAAGTAGGACTCAATAGAGGTTAAGAGGAAAATGATCTTCATCAACAGTATTTCTGTGTCCACTCACCGCTGTTGTACGGCTGCCAGAGTCTGAAGCGGGTGGCGTTGGTCTGAGCACTGGCCGGCAGCGGCAGGTGCAAGAACAAAGTATCAGTGGACGCTGGGAAGTAAAACTCATCCAACAGCAACCAGCTGATTCCCCCGTTAACCGAGTACTGCAGCAGCACTGAGTGAGAGCGCTCCGGTACACCTAGGAAAGTACACCAAGTGTTACGGTGCTGCTCCTTTCAAATCATCACACACATACGTAGGTACAGTGTAACCAACAACTGAACACCTTTGGTGATGAATTTGAAGGAGAACTGGATGTAGAGAGTATTTGTACAATCCAGATCCCGTGACACGATCATACGCAGGCCATCCTGCAAACAGACAAGGTAACTGTCGACTTCAGAAGTTTTCAAACAGTTGCATTAGATGTTACTTTTAGGAAGCGTACCCCTTTGAAGATCAGGGCAGTGCCAGATTTCAGAGGTTCTCCGCTCAGAGTTCCCCTTTCTGCTCCGTACACCTCAGGCCAGGTCTCCTGCTGCAGGTTCTCATTAAAGTCCTCTCTCAAAACAGACGGCAGCGGGGCAGAGGGCACACAGTGCGCCCCTTCGTAACCCTTATCACACCTTTTTATAAAAAAAAAAAAAAAATGTGCCGAGAAAATCAATATTGAGGAAGAAAACTGAAAATAATCCACAAACTGTGCATAGAGAACAATTGTACTCACAGACAACGTCCATTGTCGCACAGACCATGTCCAGAGCACATCCATGGACACCCAGGGGCAAGGAGCACGTTGTCCAGAGCCCAGCCCTCAGCTCCTGGGGTGAAATGAGTCTGGATCCAGCGAAATCGTGTTCTGGGGGAGCTAATGGTTTTGACAGCAGGAAATGAGTGAACATCTTCCAGCATTATCCACTAATATACTGTATATTTCCAGTTATGTTCATGTTAAATTATGTGTAATGCCTGTAATGTGCAAAATGTTTTATATTACTCAGTGACTTCTCATCAGTGGAATCAAGGATGGTAATACTGCTACTTACCATCCTTTATATAGTGAGTAAGTAATGTTTTTTTGCACCTGTACATATCCATAATACTGCATGCAGAACTATAATCTGTTTTGTTTTCTATAACATTACAGTTTACTGTAATACTGCCTATCATATTGTATTAGATTGTATCGCATCATATTGGATCACATTGTATCACATCGTATCTTACTGTAGTGTACCGGTATTTTATTGTATAGCATATCATTTCATACTGTATTGCATTGCATCACATCCTATCTTCTATCCTATTGTATCGTACCGTATCACATAGCACCGTGCCTCTACTGAGTATCACACTCGTATGATATTGCATCGTATCATATGATCTTATGTCAAATCAGTCAGTCAATGGCACATACTTAGCAGCACTGGGCAGGTACACAGTGATCCTCCTCCAGTGTTTGTACTGCGTCGAGGTATAGATGGAGCTCTGAGTGTAACCAGCACATCCGATAGCAGGGGGAACACACTCTGGAGTGATGAGGGACCAGTGACGCCCACAGTCCGTGGAGTACTCCAGCCGCACACCGTGAGAGAAGGATGTGGACTTACTGCAGCCCATACTCATCTCAAACTGCAGGAAGGACGAGCCGGACACTTCAAAGTCCCAGCTCTCAGCATAACGAGGCTTTTCTGCAGGAGCATTGAACGCACATAACATAACATTTATAATTTTTGCTGTTTTCATTTTTAGTCTTGTACGGTGTTACCATTTTAATCTCGTGTTTCTATTCAAATAAAGCATATTATTATTAAAGTATATTATATATAATTTATAATAAAGTGTTGGAAATGTACTTCAAACAGATGTTTCATGTGTTCACACGGACAGGCAGGGGTTATATTTTTGTAAATGCTGCTAATGGACAACAGCAATGTAATATTTGTCCAATCTTCTCACAGCCTGATGCTACTATAAACCAAACAACAGGCTGGATACTCCGTCAGGTTGCTTCTCATTAATAATGCAGCTCCTGCAGTGCCACAGTCAATGGTTCATTCAATTTCAACCTTTTAAGTGACATTTTGATGTGAAGCCATCGATGTGCTTTGCTCCAGTATGTGTGTGAACACTTCGTATGTGTTTGGTACAACATGCCCTCACAGGTCACAGTGACTGTTTCGAACTCACCTCTGTCGTTTTCAGCCATCATCACTGTGTATGCACTCATTAACAGTGTTTGTTTGTGTGACTCACTGTCAATGGCCTCAGAGTTGAAGGTCAGTGCCGTGTCCAGGGACAAACAGTCCACTGTCACCTCTCCGCCCTGGATGCGATACCAATTGTGCCTCAGAGGTGTCATGCCGTCAAACTTGTCATGAAATCCCGTTCTGGAGCTGTCGTTCATTCCGATCAGGACATCGTCCAGGGCCCACTGAGCAGAGTGTTTCCCTAGAGAGTCAAACCAGGTCAAAGCAGTACGATACAACAGTATTATCGTGTTTCCATGTGGTTATCCAAATGTGTACATGGTGCCTATACACTTACCTTGCTGAGGCTGCCACCAGCGAAACACTGTGTAGGGGGATTTGGCAGGAGGAGGCAGCTCGATGGTCACCACTTGGGGCTCCAGGAAGGAGCTGAAGTCCAGCTCTCGCAAGAACTGCCACTGGACACCATTGTTGGTAGAGAACTGCACGATGACACCTTCAAACAGAGAAAAGAAACAGAGTTACAAAAACACCTTTAATAGAATAAGTCACGGATGAACAGGAAGTGACTATTAACAGTGACTTTGACTTGACTTACAGCATCTTAATCATTCTTCATACTTTGAACAGACTTACATCTGCGACCTTACTGATCACAGCACTGTTGTAGTTATGTAACAGATCCACCTGTGAACCTCCTATAAACAGATGAATCCCATTGTTACCTTCATTGCGTGAACGAGGTCTGGTGCAAGTGGGTCCCAAACTTTTACTGCCTATTCGAATGTAGAACTGCACCAACCTATAACAGGTATAAAGACATTTAGAAAGAAAAAAAACTTTCATTGACTACATGATAATATCCAGTGACAATGACAGTTTGACAGTGGCTAATTCCCTCATGTGCTGAGAAGAAGATCATGAAGTGGATCCACTCACCGGGTGTTGGTGGTGTCTAGAGGAACTGTTCGAGCTTCTCTCCTGCCAGGGCTGCTGAAGTAAAGAGCCTTCCCTTCCCCAATTATTCCGCAGCCCCCTCCGATTTGACCTCCACTTATGCTCTGCCAAAGTGGACTGAGCTTCCCCTCAAAACCCTCAGTCAGCTCTGTGGGGCTGGCTACGGATGGAACGCAACTATCTTGCTCCACTGTGGGGAAAACCGCAGGTGTTTTAGTTAAAGATTTCATGTTTTAACTCCTCTATCTGTCACTGTACCTGTGTATCCCATGTCACAAAAGCACACCCCAGAGATGCAGTCGCCATGTCCACCACAGTGGTTTGGACAAGGCTCAGAGATATAGACCCCATCCAGAGCAAAAGCTGGGGCATCTCTGTACACGCTGCTCTCCTGGAACCAGCGGAACCTCGTTTTACTGGGGAAATAACAAACGCACAATTAACAAGGGGCAATTAACTGCTTTACAGGAATAGTCTGTCCAAAGGAAAAATACAATCATGTGTTCTACTTAGCAGACTCTTTTTTTTTCTTGGCTGTTACCATAGCTACCTGGCTGCCACATTGCGTGCTATGACCACGGTGACCCTGGTCCACTGTTCGTAGTCTCCAGTGTTGTACACTGTTGGCTCTCGAAGCTCTCGGCCACTGCCCTCACAGATCCCCGCCCCTGGGGTTCCTGGGTAGCAGCCCTCCTTCACCAAAGCCCAGGTACGACCGGCATCATGAGAGAACTGCAGCAGGACTGGAGCGGATGCACTGAACTCCGACTCACAGCCGATATTCAACTAGTGGGGGTGGGGCAAGCACAGTGAATGTAGTTTCTTATTGCTTTTGACTTCCTGTAGTTTGTCATTCCCATACCTTAAACTGAAGGGTGTAGCCTGGACGCAGGGCGAGGTCCCTGGTGACTGCCACCCTGTCCCCATCAGAGCGCCCGAACACCATGGCAGAGGCGGTGGGAGCACAGAAGCTGTTGTTGTTTTCCCTCTCCATGCCTTCATTACCCAGCATCAGCCACACACTCATCTGGTTCAGTGGGTAGTCAAACGCTGGCTTCTCGTAGAAGTTCTGAACAGACAAACATAGATGTGTGTAGTACGAGCAGGCACCAGCGTATTCAGCAGCACGTGTTTTTGGTCTGCTGCCTGACCTGTGGCAGAGTGGGATTGGCCATGGGAATGATGTGCTTCTCCCTCTCAGACAAAATGATGACATCATCAATGGCCCACTGGTCGTAGCCCTCGCCCGAGTGAAGAGGCTGCCACCAGCGGAATCTCGTGGAGGGTGTTTTAGAGGCCAGTGGAAGCTCATAATGGACAAATCTAATGAGGAATAGACCATTTAGTGCTCATCTAACATGAAACGATCTACCTGGACTTAATGTAATCAAAGAGCTCTTGTGTAGAGAGAGACTGAAACATCAGATCCGCGGCGAGGGTTCTCACCGAGGCTTTGTAAAGTCAGTGAAGTACATCTCTGCGATGAGGCCCCAGCTGATGCCTCCATCGTTGCTGTACTGCAGCAGCACTCCCTCTTCCCTGCTGTCTGCCTGGTTACACTCGGCCCAGTCTCCGCCCACTCGTAGGTAGAACTGCACAAACTCCGCCCATTCCGTGTCCAGGTCCCAGCTCACCAGCTGTCTCAGCCCAGCCTGAAAACACACACAAACACTCATTTTTTATTTTTTTTGTTGACAAAAATGATTCAAATGTTTCAGGCTCAAACACTGAATGGAATGTTTGAAAATAACTGTCAACACTGTGAGTTGTAATGAAAGAAGTGGTAAGGTGTGCAGCTCTGTGCCAAGTATATACACACATTCATCCAATCAGAATCAAGTAAACAATGTACAGTGTATAGGACAATATCCTATGAGCAAGTGCAATGGTTTGGTCAGAAAAAGGTAAGAAAATGACCAAAAAAGCCTCAACAACACAATCACAATCACATTTACTGACTGGATCTACTTCCAAATACACAGGGGTTTGGTAACAGGGTGGTTGTATGTCACTATACGTTACTACTAAATAGGATTATGCAATAATCTTACAAAAGGATATTTTGTCAAGTGAAAAAATCAGATTTGACTATTTCGAGATTGTGTGTTGTACCTTGCTGAAGTACAGGGATGACCCGGATGAGACCACCCCGCAGCCCATGTCAGGTGTGACCACCTCTCCGCCAATCACCTCCTGCCATGTGGCCAGTAGTGCATCCTGGGACTCAAAGTCAGACAGCACACTGGAGGAGAGCGGGGTGGAGGGCTGGCAGTCGGTTCCAGAGAAGCCGTCATCACACCTACGGGTCAATTCAAATGGATGGGCTTTTTAAAATTTTTATTTAATATTTCTTTATTATAAATTCCTGAAAATAGACATCACATCACAAATCTCTGTGATAAGTGACAAATACAGATGAGTTATACACCTGCAGTGTCCGTGGTCACACCAGCCGTGTCCATGGCACATGTTCGGACACTGCTGGCCGATGTAGATGTCGTCCAGCGCCCACTCATCCTGCTCTCCGTAGTAGTTCTGGATCCAGCGGAACCGCGTGGCACTGGACCTGAACACAGATTGTACTCTCAAAACCAGTAACACAGTTATATCAGAATGGCTTAAAAAGAGTTTTATTTGACAATGAGACGTGAAAAAGATACAGTTTGATACAAAACGACATGATGAATCAGATATGGAATCAAACACTCCCTAATTTGATCTTTTGAAACTGGCAGCTTAAGATAAACTAGCAATTAGTGTGTTTTCCTGTGTGTGTGTGTGTGTGTGTGTGTGTGTGTGTGTGTGTGTGTGTGTGTGTGTGTGTGTGTGTTTTGCAGTCCTGTGACAGAATGTCAAAAAGATAACATTTTTAAAATAGAATGTCAGAGTGATAGCAGTAACATCATCACATCCTCTCAGCGGTTTAAAGGTTGTAGATATAATCGTGATGTTAATGAGAATGCATCGGAAGCAGCCTCTGAGACCCTTATCGGCTCGGACCATCTCCTGACTGACACTGTTTTATTATCATTTCCTTCGGTGACCCAGTGACCTTTTCGTCACATGCTGAGGAGACTGCAGCATCTTTATTTAGTACCTTGGACGCAGAGTGGAATTGAAGTGGAGGTCAAACACTCCATGCGGTGGGTTATGTGGACTATGGCCCACGCTTCATGTGATTCTCATCGTGTTTTGCAAAGTTGATTGTCCATTACGAAACTTGTCAGATTCCAATGTCCATCTCAGAAAGATTTGTGTGTGTGGGGGGGGGGTGGGCTGAATGAGCGTCCCATACTGTATAGATTCCACATTAGGGAGAATGATCTGTATCCTGGACCACACCGGGTTTTAGATAAGAGTTACTAAAGTGACCATACATCGTTACCCGCTGCCATCGGTAGGAGGATCAGGACTGAGGAAGTTTCTATGCCAGAGCTGTGTCCTCCATTACACAACCCTCTGCCCAGTGATGACAACAACAACTGGAGTCAATTTCTTACAATTTATAATTATGTAACATTTATGAATAAAGGTATATATTGTATGTATTGTAATGTATAATGTATATAGCTCTTGTATACTTTATCTTATCTTTTCATTATTTAGCATTAGTATTTAATCCTTTTTATTTAATCTTTTTGTTTTGTATTTTTCTTATATATTCAAATGTTATCTATTTTTTGTATTTGATCTTTTCTCCCTTTATTTTGTTGGAGCAAGCCACACAGTGTAAAATGACAATTAAAGAATTCTGACACATGAAACCTGAAACACCAACAAGCACAGTAACCTAACTGTATCATATACATATATATAACTTTATTTTGAAAAATGAATTCATCACTCTACCATGGAATACTTATTATATTAATACTTATTATTAGCCTCATTAACTCGCAGAAAATATGTGGTTTCTGTAGCAAACTGGCAGCTGACGTTTGTTACATAAAGCACTTGAATGTTACCAGGTCTTTTGCGGCAGGGACAGAGTGATCCGTCTCCAGTCTTTGAACTCTGAGGGGTGGTAGACGCTCGGAGCCGTAAACTCGGAGCAGCTCGGCATTCCTGGCAGACAGGCCTGAGTGACAGGGAAGACATGTCTGTCATATTCAACCTGCTGCTTATTTATTGATCACTGAGGATTTGATGGTCGTCCAATCACTATCGCATGATGTGCTATGGTCACACCCAGAGGATTGACTATCCTTAAAATGTGTGCATATTAAAGGCCGATGCAGCATCTCTGACCTTGAACACTGGAAACAAGCGAGGATTAACACAACAAGACATCCAGTGAGTTACTGTCTGCACCCGCCAGATGAATGAATGCATTTTAATGCACAAGAGAAAATTAGAGAAAATTATCATTACACCCTATTCAGTTCCACAGGCAATAAAAATCTTGGCAGATACTTTGCTGTTTCATGAATATTTATGAGACACTTGTGATCACAGAGAATCGATGTTGAATCACAGGAAGATAATCTGTTTGATGACTCCGGAGTTGCCATGTATTTGCTAAAAGCAGGTTGATTAAAAGTAATTTGTGATCAGAAAGAAAGTGCCATGTTTAATGACTATGCAGATGATGTGATGGAGAAATCAATATTCATGATCATAAATAAATGATAGATTTCCTTGTTTCTCTTCACCATGACTTGTACAAGTTTCTTGGAAGTCAGAAAAAGCCCCTCACCTCTTTGACCAGGTGCCATGTGAGGCCATGATTGGTGGAGAACTCCAGGCGGACCTGTGTGTCGATGTGAGGGGAGGGCTCCCGGCTGCAGCCCATGACCAGCGAGAACTGCAGACTGTACGAGGCTCCGATCTGCATCGACTGAGTTTCCACGTAACGGATACTCGAGCCGGGACTGGGCTCCCCGGAGAAACTGGAATTCAAAGTGAAGCAAAACATCTTTATTTGAAAATCCTGATGAACCCTGTGTTGTTTTCCCAGCATCATCTCTCTCTAAACTTCCTTTTCAGTCGTTTTTCCACTGCTAACCAACATCTAATGCCAAAAAGAAGTGCAAAGACTGGAAATTAAAGCTCCTCCATTCTCAGCCTGCGCCCCAAATTATTAGAAAGTTATTTGATGGTAATTGTTTGCTTTCAAGTCACTCACCACTGTAAAAATCAATAGCGTGTCTCTCACCTGAGGGTCCAGTCATGCTGGCAGTACGGCTGGACATGGCCAAGGTAAAAACCCAGACTCTGGGTCACGTCCAGGACGTTGCTGAAGTCCAAGCTTATGGTGTTAAACAGCACAGAGGTCATGCTGATTTCATCGAGGGCCCACACGTCATGGCTGCGGCCTGAGTGGTATGGCTGCCACCAGCGGAACTGAACGCCAAACTTCCGTGCACCAGGTGGGAGTTCCACTGATACGATTCTGTTTGGGGGTGAAGGCATAGAACGGTTTGCTCTCTGTGATCACAACAGCACAAATGCTATTTGCACATAGTTACGTTTTGTTTTTTGTTTCTACTGGCGTTTGTCTGTTTGCAAAATAACTCAAAAACGGGTTTTAACAAAATTTTCAGGAATGGCTGATAATGGGACAAGGAACAGATGATGTTGGAAGTATTCTGGATTGTTTGGCAAAAAACAATACAGGATACATTCACCTTAGGTTCTCTAACATACCAAAGTTTGATCTGAATCCTGAAATTCCAAATACTATCCAGAACAGGAAAATATTATGCTTGCAGATTTTGAGGCACTGTAAGACAACGACTGAACATAAAGACATGAACTAACACCAGATTGAAGCTGAGAGTCTGCTGAGTCTGAACAGATTTGTTGTAAAATAGTGAATTTGGTCAATAACTATTGAACTAAAAATGATATCACTGTGTTTTCAAATGGTACTGAGATGCTTTTTTTTAGTTAAGGAATGCATGAATGTAGATAAAATAAGGTTAGGTAGATTAATATGTGGTGTAAATCAAAAAATATAAAACTGGTTAGGAATGAGTTGCTTGGTGGTGCTCTCCGAGTGTTTTTTCTAGTTTATACTTGATTTATACATGATTGTAAACACCCAGATGGTCGACCAGTATATACAAACACATTTCAATGTTTTATAAGCTACAATTTATCCTAAATAAAACTGGATTTATACCCTTTATTTTTGCATATCCACACATACCATCACTCACTGCTCCCTGTTGGCCGTTTTAGTGCCGAGCAGAGAAACAATCAGCTCCTTTTCACTTTGTCTTCATTACACACATAGATGGCACAAAGTGCCTCAATGAGTCCCAGCTGATTCTACTTCCAGCACACCATTAGTAGTGCAAATATGTGTGTTAATGAAATCATAGTGTCTCCATGGAGCCATAAAGATGTGAGTGACACACACGCACACACATACACACACACTAAGCACAGGAGGTACCTCGGCTCATGGAAACCTTGGTAAGCGTAGTGCTGCAGCAGTGTCCAGGTGATGCCGTTGTCAGTGGAATAGTGCAGCAGAACGCCCTCCCCTGGCTGGTCAGGGGCAGGGCACGAGCTCAGGGTGCTCCGGCTGCCCAGACGAAGAGTGAACTGCAGGTACCTACGGAGAAGAGATGGAGAGGGGAGCAGCAGATGTAAAGCAGGGGTGGAGTGTAAAAATGAGACAGATAAGGAGAAAAGAAGGTAGAAGGTTGATCATCAAGGTTGGCCATCAATCAGCCACTCTGTCCTTGGCTGTGCTTTCATTAGCAGAGTGTTTTAGTCTTCTAGGCAGCTGTTCAGTCAGTCAGAAAACTGCAATTAAATATGGTCACACAGAGAGACACAACAGATAGGATCAATCAAGCACAGATGCCAGATCTAATATCATTTTCTTTTACATCTATATTTTTTTAACTCCATATTCCTCTCCATGATCACAATTCATCTCCCAGGATAATAAAACACAGTGTGAGGGAGAGAGGAATGTAAAACAAACAGAAATTCTGTTGATAGCCAGTTGAAACGTTACCTGGCCTGAGAACTGTCCAGCGGGGCAGTGACCAGGTGCCTCCTACTGTCCCTGTTGAAGACCAGGGCCTTTCCACTGGCCAGCACCCCGCAGCCGAAGCTCACCTCAGCCCCACGAAGGGAGGAGAAGCTGTGGTAGGAGGAGAGGCGAGGAGAGGAGAAGCCCTCCGACAGGAAAGCTGGGAATGTCTGTGAGGCCAGTTCACAGGCCGGACCGCTGAAACCCGGGTCACATCTGTAAGATGAAGAGGAGAGGATAAATCTGATAGATCACTATTCAGTCTTATTATTGTGGAATAATTATTAAGTATTGCTGCAAGACACTAGGGCTAATGGTCAGATCTACAGTATGTGAAAAACAATTTTCCAAGTCCTTTTTTGCAAGTCCTTACTTGCAACCAGTACGGGAACAATGTCCTCTTCCAGAGCAGAATCGAAGGCAGGCTGGACCAATATACACTGAAACACATACGTGATGAGATAAGATGAGATAAGATAAGATAAGAGAAAGAGAGAGAGAGAAAAGAAAAAATATGATGGAAGATATATTACAAAGCCAATACAAATACATGTAAAAAGACTAAAATTGAGCATACATACATACAAAACAGTATGTAACAGAAGTTGTGAATATAAGAGTATCAAATCAAATGACGAATGAATAAAGGAAAAAATAAATTTGAAAAACTTGGAAGGTTAACATGCTTGTGTGGGTTGTGGCCTCCAGTTGCAACACTTTTTATATTTTTTTTAATTTCTTTTTTACACTTCCCTGGATCCCTGGTGTATGGTACCTTCATATACATGCCAATACAGAGTAATTCACATACTCCAGTTATAATCTGACATCAACAGTGAATACTTGCAGTCCTGTAACATGTCTGTCTAGTTCTCACCATTGTCTATGGCCCACATGTTGCCTGTTCCAGAGCTGGACTGCTTCCACCGGAAGCGTGTGGTCTCTGTCAGAGCAGCATTGGGGAGCGGGATAGAGATTCTGGTCCATCTGCAGAGATGCAGCCAAGTGTATCAATACAAACGTGTACTGATATCAGATGATACACACCCACAAACCTCCATGCAGACGTTCCTACCCGCTGTAGTTGTCAGAGGAGTAGATGGTGCTGTGAGCCAGGTGGGGTCCTGCACAAAGCTCTGGCAGACACTCAGTGTGGAGCAGAGACCAGGAGCGTCCATAGTTGGTGGAGAACTCCAGACTGACACTGGTTGGGGGGAGGAGAAAAAAACATCTTTCATTACCATGGCTACTTAATTCAGTTTTCAGTCAATGTGTAAAGTCATTGAGCTGCTAGCTGACCCTTTGCCTGTTCTGCAGGTTCATTTCACAACTGATTCCATTTTTAAAATCTGTCTGATGTCAGTAACAACAGGACTGTAGTAATATTCAGAGTATTCCTCAGTGTCTGGTTAACCTGGTTAAACACACCTGTTAGCAGGCTGGTAGGAGCCACAGCCGAGGTTGATGGAGAACTGAGCAACATGTGTGTTGGTGCCAGGCAGCACGGGGAGCAGCTGCATGAAGTCTACTGCCCAGACGTGACGGTTGGCGCCCCCGTGTGACGGCTGCTCCAGGCAAAACTGTGTGACCGGAGTTTGGAGCTCAGTGGGCAGTGCCACCGACACGACGGCAGGAGTCTGAGACAGGAGACGTGGATGAGAGGACTGTCAGAGTCATGTTCTAACGTCAAGACATTGTATTGTTTCTGTAAGTAACTAACAACAATAATAACAACAACAACAACAATAATAATAACACCTATTATTATTATTGTTGTTGTTATTGTTATAATTACTGTATAACAAATGAGGATGTAGTTTTTGGCAATATTTTTGTCTAAATGACTTGGAATGAAAGCTGCTACATCCCACCCTGTAAGAAGAGTATGGAAGTGTGTCAAGTATGAAACGTTCCCGTCGTCCCTCAGACCTTCCGAACACAATCACATCATTCTCATGTGACTCTCCTGGATCACACTCACCACCACCTACTCAGACACAAGATGACACAGATTAGTAAACAGCAAAGAAATGGTCCGCACGCAGTAGAAAATAAAGCTCATTGACTTCCATACCCATTGTAAAGTGGAAGCGGAGGTTTCCGTAGGACGTGGTGTCGAGGTATGGCGTGCAGACTCTCCTCCGTCCTTCCCTCTCAAACACTAACGCGGAGCCTGACTCTATCTCGCCGCACTGGGTGCCATACACAGCTCCCTGTATGTCCCAGCTGAGCAGAAAAACACACACACAGAGAGAAGGCTGAGTAATTTAGGTAAGTATGTCGTTTATTTTTGTAATGGAAAGAAAGGGATACTTGGAAATTCAAAATGCTAAACCCAGGTTTCCTTATTTATTTATTCATTCATTCATTCATTCATTCATTCATTCATTCATTCATTCATTCATTCATTCATTCATTCGTTCGTTCGTTCGTTCATTCATTCATTCATTCATTCAAATCAAAGTCAATTACGTTTCCATATGTCGATCCTTAAAGTTTTGGGTAAAACAAAAATATGTTCACATGCGTATAGTACATACTTTATACACAAAAAATAAACTAATTCAATTTAGACAGAGAGAGAGAGGGAATTTTTTTTGCCCTGTAAATGAATACAAATGAATAGTTTGTACAGATAAATACATGGTTTGTTACAAAGTATTTTTTTTTCCTTTTTGTTTTGTCAGAAAACAGGTAATTAAAGGGGTATTTAATTTGTGTGTACTTCACTGTCATAACAGCCCACAGGTCCATAAACTGCAGGATGCCATCATTTACGTTTATAGATGACTTTAGCACATCATCTCCCCCCTGGCGCGTTACTGAAGTTAGCAAACAGTCATAATTTACACCTTGCTCATAAACAAACACACAATGCCAGAAACAACATAAATCACCTGGAATGGGATGAGTGCATATAGGACACACACATATGCTGACACATATTTGTGCACAGCGGAGAGAGGATCCTCATTAGCACTGACAGAAGTTAACTCAGTGTGTCAGCCCTCTCCCGCGTTTCTTTACGTCTCCCTGCATCCCCCATCTCCCGTCTTCACTTTCTCCCCCTCTCCTCATCTATTTTCTGTCATGCCCTGTGTAGGCTGGTGTGTCCCATTACCATGAAAAGTCCTGCCTACCTGACACATGTGTCAGCCCATGACGCCTGATGGGTGTGATACGTACCGCTGAGCAGCATGACGGCGTGCTGTGGGGAAGGTGTGAGGGCGTGGGGCCCCCTGGGTAAGTCACACCTGTTTGAGACCTTTCTCATTATGAGAAAATGACCTGCTTCAAGACACCATCTCCACTTTAACATCTATACTTCCTGAAGTGCTTGTGACAATATTTCCTTTTCTTTGCAGCATGACTGTGCTTGTTTCTGTGCATCTCACTCTGGACAGACGCATTCACCTGTGTCTGAGGTGAGCTTGAACTCTGTTACACTGTCACACAATTTGACAAGTGACAGGCGTCATCGTGCGTGTGTGAGTGCAGAACACTGGTGTCCAAACACAACCTCACATTTACAGTAAACACTCCAATAACTTACCTTTGACCATTAGACAGGCATCTTCACTGTCCACTTCTAAAACTCCTCTTTAAACCCACTTTTACTCCTTGACTTCACTCTGGTTGTATTTGTTTTTATTGCATTTGTTTTTAGTCTGTTTTATGTGTTTTCTTCCCTGGTTTATGTTTGTCCCTGTCCCTCCAGCTCTTTGGTTTAGCTGTGGTTGCTCCCAATGTGCTGAGGTGAGTTAACTCAACCTTCCAAAGCCAACAATGTAACCTTTCTCCCCGTGGGTGCGTGAGTTTTCTCCAGGTGTTCCTCCACATTGCCCGTAGGTGTGAATGTGTGTCCCAAATGTGTGACCCGAATACGGACAAGTGGTTACAATGACGAATGAATGATGGAATGACACATGACTGGTTTGAAAACTATAGAAACCTGTTTTTCAAAAAATGGTACAATATTATAATTAACAACTTGACACATTTGCATAAGTGCTCTTGAATTAAGGGGAATTTTCTTGAGATAAATATAGATAAATGGATTCATTAAAGGAGTTGAGGGATTAAATGAGATTATCTTGACCTACTTTGACGGTGGGCTCTCAAAGTCCTCTTCCCAGTAGCTTCTTCCCTCCTCCCGGTGCAGGTCGATGTCTCTGCTGGTGGCGAAGCTGTGGCCGACTCCCTCACCACCATGGAAGTACAGAGAGTTGCCCTCCGACTGACAGGCATGCTGCTCAAACAAAGTAGACAACATGCTGTACTTTACTCAGTCTCTGTGGAGTATTTTCCAACCACAGGTCTTTAAGCCTAAAAGAAACTATGGGTAACATGGAGTCAGTGGTTAGTTCATCAGCCCTACCTTTACAGTAGCTCCAGGGAAAAAGAGCCAGTTGGAAGTGTCCGGTGGGTCCAAGTTGTCCTCCATGAGGGGAGTTCGGTACGCAGCATTGACGAGCAGCACATTGTCCAGCCCCCAACATGACTCATAGCCCTCTGGGCCTTGGGGAGCCCCCTGAGACCAGCGGAGGCGAACACTATCGGCCCTGGAAGGTAGCGGCATGGGAAGCAAATGGAGCACGGTGCTGCTGTTGGTGGGGGCTCTAAAGGAGAGTAAACAACATGAAGGTTAGTTCATGAGGAGCAGCCATATTTATGGAACTTCACTTCTGTTGTAAGACCTGACACGGAAATTATACGGCAAACGACTTCAAGCGATGACAGGTACGCTCTCTAAGACAGTTTGGCTGTGTTCTACCACTTCTATGCTGATGACACACAGATCTACCTGTGATCTGTAAAACCTCTGCTCCCAAATCACCCTGACTCTGAAGTCACTCCACTGGCTCCCAATCAGTTTCAGGATGCAATTTAAGATCCTTCTCATGATCTACAGTATGAGTTTTTTAATGTCCTTGCACCAGATTATGTTCAGTGAGCTACTTATGCCCTCCACCACTGGTCCCCAACCACCGGCCTGTGGACCGGTAACATTATTTCCATTTTATTCATCAGCAGAATCTGAAAGACGTTGTATTTCTTTTGTATGTCACCATGATATTTAACTTCCTCCCTCTTGAAGTCAGGTCAGCGAACACACTTAAAAGCTAAAGACCTACTTACAGTATTTGCATTGTTTGTGTTTTTTATCACTTTGTAACTGGTTTTGAAAGTGTGCGATATAAAAAACTGATAAACTGATACATTACTTATTGATAAAATTACTTACAATACAGACAGACAGAAGCAAAAGGATGTGAGCTTTTGCAAATCAGACAAGCCAATGAGGATGAAAGACGAAGTAAGGATGTGAGAGACCTGATCCTCTCCAGCGTGATCCAGTCCTCTGAGGAGTTGGCGCTCCCACTCAGGCTGTACGACACAGTGATGCTGGGGTCTGAGTAGCTGAAGCGACAGGAGCCTGAGCCTGGAGAAGATGAACACACAGGACAAACATACATCAGCCAGTTTTTGCTGCCACATTCCTTCCTTTAGCCAAGCAGGTGGAAGGAGGGAGCCGCATCTCAAACGCTGTTGGCGTGGGATGACTTTGGTGGTGTCACAGACGACAAAGACGTGCTGTCACACACAGCTGCATCTGAGAAGTTTGATTCTTGTGTGTCCACTACTGGACTCTACTTGACAAAACGTGTGCTCTACCCAGTGTAGAAATACAATGTCCCAACCTTGACGTGAAATTAATTATGTGCCATTTAAATGTGGATTTGTCTGGTTGCTATGGGGAACTGACAGAGGTCAAAGGTTGCCGACGGAGGACTTGTCCCCTCATTTCTCATCCTCACTCACCACCTGACGTTGTGCAATATCCGGTTCTTGTCACCACCCATGAATACATCACCACTTTATGGTGCAAGTTTAATGAAAATAATCATACGTCATATTTATGACGTGGAAACCAGAGTGTGACCAGACAGAAGGCGTAAGCGGAGAAGGGTGGTGGGAGGGGGGCTGGGTGGAGGTGCTTGTCACTACAATGTGGTCTTCCATTTCCTCCCAGTCACTGTCCCATGAGAACTGCAGGGTGCATATAATGGACATGAAAAATACAACATGTCTAAAAACTCTGCCATGGCCTTCTGGGTGTCTTTCCAGCATATTGTAAAAGATTCATTGGTGAGGTGGGGTGGAAAGCGAGTGAGACGGAGGAAGGAAAAAAACACACACAGATATACTGTGCACCAGTTGTTATAGTGACATATAACAGAAAAGGAGCCATTATCTTCTTCTGGCTGGCAAAGACTTCTGTAATAGCTGTGTGATAGGCTTCTTGTACAAAAGGTGTTTGATTTTGTTTTCAATGTGTGTGGACGTTTCTTTTTTCTTTTTGGGTGGGTCAGCTGTAGCAGAGTCACATATTGTAAACCGATCAGTTTATTATCATTAATCTAATAATAATAGTCCACAAAAGTTTGTCACGCTTCTATAAATAGCCTGTTGCATGCGGAATGATTGTGAATTGCGTGCTATGACTATATATGACTATAACATTTCTCTGACTATAATGTTATAACGGTTGCTGAGAAAATCGGAAAAAAACAGCCATTTTTTCCCCCACAGAAAAAGAGTGATTTTCTGAGAATTGAGTCGCCTAATTTTTCTCTCTACCCCCATAAACTATATATCTATTGGTGGTTTGTCAACCTGTGACCCGTGGACCAGGTCCAGACCCACATTCAAAATAGCCTCAAATAGCTTTTCTATTTTTTTGTAACCTGTCCTGTCCAACAATTTGGACGTTCAGTATTGTAGATGGAGTGCCTTTCTTGTCAAACAGCTTTGCTGTATGGATAAGGAGCTTGTCCTGTGCTCAATCTTTTTTGTAATTTAGTGCATGGACACTTCTTACTCACCCAAAGCGAACTGAAGAACAGAAGCTGTGCTGGTGTTGAGAGGTACTGTGGTCTGAGGGGAAAAGACACATCATAGGAAGATTAAATCCCACAAACTGATAGGAAAGTGTTTACAAATGTGACATTACAGAAATGAACAAAATGGTTTATTCAAGACGTCTTCTGTTTAATGTGCGCTCTCCCTGGTGGCTCTGTTATACTTGTGGCTATCAGTGTCTAAATGTTTCCGTCATTGTGAATATGTGAGCTGGTTACACTCGACAGAAGAGCTGCCAGGCAGCAGCATCAAACATTTGGAACAGTGACAGACAAAGCAATTGCTTATCGAGGGAAGCAAATAGCATTAGAAGGCACTAAACACATCTCAGCTGCTGTCGGACGCCAGAACAAGCAGTTTGAAATCAACTCCAGGGCGAGAGAGAGAAAGCATGTAAGAGTTTGATAAGCAATTACAAGACTGACTACGCGCTGTGTGTATATGTGTGTCATAGTCATTCATGTCAAGCCTATGCAAAAACACAAATGGATATTTCCAAAGCGAACAGAAGCACAACATGTTTGCAACAGGTCTGTGCAGAGGTACAGATGTTCTGATCTAAAATTCATCAGATTACGGCTCTGCTGCCTGCTGTGGTTCCTGTAGCTGAGCGTGTGGCTACGCAGTGGTGAGTTTGGATCTATGGTCAATGGGCTGTAAAATGTACAGCGGTTGCGGTGCGGTTAAACATGGGAGTTACCAGCTCTCGCTCTCCAAAGGGCTCACAGAAAGTGACCGCTCGTCCGTGCATGAGGATGCCACACTGCTCGCCGACACCACAGTTACTGCACTCCGACCTGACAGAAGAAGAACAGATGAGAGAGTAGAGCAGAGCAGAGCAGAGCAGAGCAGAACAGAACAAAACAGAACAGAACAGAACAGAACAGAACAGAACAGAACAGAACAGAAAAGAAAACAAAAGAACAAAACAGAACAGAACAGAACAGAACAGAGCAGAACAGAACAGAAAAGAAAACAAAAGAACAAAACAGAACAGAACAGAACAGAACAGAACAGAACAGAACAGAACAGAAAAGAAAAGAAAAGAACAAAACAGAACAGAACAGAACAGAACAGAGCAGAGCAGAGCAGAACAGAACAGAACAGAACAGAAAAGAAAAGAAAAAAAAAGAACAAAACAGAACAGAGCAGAGCAGAACAGAACAGAACAGAACAGAAAAGAAAAGAAAAGAAAAGAAAAGAAAAGAAAAGAAAAGAAAAGAAAAGAACAAAACAGAACAGAGCAAAGCACATATTTTTACAAATAGTTACAGATGTAGAGAATTACAACTTGAGATAAATGATTCATCAATCTTTCTCCTACCAGATGTTGGGGTCCAGTTCTCCCTGGAGGTTGGAATCAAAGTCATCCCGAAGCACTGCATGGTTCCCATGGAGCTCCACTACACATATACAACAATCTATTCTTATACATGTACACAGAATATTTTGGGGAAAAAAGGGACGTCACCAAACTCACCAAGACTTGGTCGGAGTGGAGACTCAGTTGGAGCTGCAACAGAGAGTGGAGATCATGATTACTGAAGATCAACAGTGCACAGGAGCACATTCTGTATGTCAGCACATCAGGACAACCAGACTGCTTCTCCAAAACATGACAACAGGAACCAGTCATCGGGATCTATGGAGGAAGATGAACTAATGACAATGTGACGAAACGTACCGACCTGTGCGTACATGAAAATGTGTTTGTTTTCATGAGGTGGCAAGAACAAGAACAAAGAAACTCATGTGCCGACATCCTGGGGGAGTCATTTCTAATCACATCATACGGGAAAAGAGTTCTGCTCAGGTGATGTGACAAGAACAAGCTGAAGAACTCCCAAACCAGGGCTGCAAGAAAAAAAACACTATTCTGTTCTAGCCTTGGGAGAGAGAATACATTTCTCTGTTCTTGAGGAGTTTGTACTTTTCAGCCACACATCCCCAGGACCTGTGAGACACATTGCTATGAAGATCACCAGGAGGACAAAGGAGCAGCACCTCAGACGGACGGTGGAATTTATGAAAGTCTCTCCTTCGTTCTTGGATGTGTGCCTGCTAAGGAGCCCACTTGGCTACCACCCTCAACTCAGGAATGAAGAAATAATGGCAGACAGTGTTAGCGTAATCAGAGACAGACAAACCAAGAGACATAGGTGAAAACTTCACCTCCATTCAAAGCTCAGACTTTTATGAAATCATTTGTGAGCTACACAAAGCTTTCCCTGTGTCCCACTGCAGGCTCTGGCTGCTGATGTTAACTCCTTTCAGTGACAAAAGGCCGGGTGGCCTCGATTAACGGTTCACTGCCAATTAACCGCCATCCTCCCCAGAGGCTGTGTGCTGTAATCTGCACCCACCGCACTGCTAACACACGCTACCATCAATGGCTCCCAGAGGACACACACCTCTGAGGAGGTGTTAGTTCTAAATGTTTTCAACACAGGCATTTTCCTTCCACTCAACAGCTGAAAGGACTTTGTAGCAACAGTGTGAAACCCCACTTTCAGATAAAGGCCAAGACGTGACAGAAAATGGGAGTCTGCTTCGTGCTAAGACAGATGGAGGTGATGGCAGCAGACGAATGAATTCTGGATTAGTGAGCTGGTGCTCAGTGGAAATGTGACACATAACAAGTGATGACATTATTTGCTACAGAACAGCTCTGGATCTAGAGATCTCTGTCTCATCAAGATTATGCCTATTGGGTGACCTTTGTTGGTTTTACAACAAAGGTCAGTGAGGTCACAGTAACAAGTATTCTCAGGTCATGGAAAAGTATATCCTCAGGAGATTCTAAAAAGTGGATTGCAGATATGACAGAAAAAGTGTGATCTGAACAGATGTTGGCAAGAGCCAGGACCTTCAGCGTATACTGGGGCGGTTTGCAGCCGAGTGTGAAGCGGCTGGGATGAGAATCAGAACTTCCAAGTCCGAAGCCATGGTTCTCGACCGGACAAAGGTGGCTTGCCCCCTCTGGGTCGGAGGAGAGTCCTTGCCTCAAGTGAAGGAGTTTAAGTACCTTGGGGTCTTGTTCACGAGTGAGGGAAGAAGGGAGAGACTGACAGATGGATCGGCGCAGCGGCTGCAGTAATGCGGTCTCTGTACCACTCCGTCGTGGTGAAAAAGGAGTTGAGCGGAAAGGCGAAGCTCTCGATCTACCGGTCAATCTACGTTCCTACACTCACCTATGGTCATGAACTCTGGATCATGACCGAAAGAATAAGATCTCAGATACAAGCGGCTGAAATGAGTTTCCTCCACAGGGTGGCGGGGCGCTCCCGAGTAGAGCCGCTGCTCTATCACATCGGGAGGAGCCAGCTGAGGTGGCTCGGGCATCTGTATCAGATTCCCCTTGGACGCCTCCTTAGGGAGGTATTCCAGGCCTGTCCCACCGGGAGGAGACCCCTGGGAAGACCCAGGACTCGGCTGGCTTGGGAACGCCTTGGGGTCCTCCCGGAAGAGCTGGAGGAGGTGGCCGGGGAGAGGGAAGTCTGGGCATCCCTTCTCAGGCTGCTGCCCCCGCAACCGGATGAAGCGGAAGATGATGGATGGATGGATGGATGGATGGATGGATGGATGTTGGCAAGAATAAATAAAAAAACACAGGGAGGAAAAGAATGGTCCATAAGTCCATCTTCTCTGTGTGTGAGAATAACAGGACTGAGTTTAACTAAATCACTGACTAAATATTCTATAAGTATTCTCCATGTTAAGTTTGACAGTGTGAATTTCTCTGTATTTGCATTGACATATAGGTACCATACACCATACACCAGATTGTAACTTCATCCGACTGTGAATGTGTAAAATGAAAAAGAAATGTAAAAAACGTATATATAGCGTGTCTGTTTTTGTGATTTTATCTGTGAAAAGTGTCGTAGAAATACAGTTTAATCACTGAAAAAGAGCAATGTGTCATTCGGCACAGTCAAGGATATCATGTAAAGTTAACGTCAGTATGTGTTGTTCCTTCCTGCCATAGTCCTCCACACACTATGCATGTGACACACATATTAATCAGTGGTAAGTTCCTGCGTGATTTGAAAATGAACCTTATTTCCTGATCAGTGGCACAGTGGCTTTGACCTCCCCAGGGAACGTGCCACCCTTCAATCTCTCTGAGCCTCTTTACACTGATGGAGGTGATGGTGGTAGTGGTGCTTCCGTGGCTTAGTTCAGTCTGAAAAGCAGGATAATCTGCTCCTGTATTCTCTCTGCAGCATGAAGCAGCCGTCTGATAAGACAAACGAGGATAATGCAGGCAGGACTCAAAGTTAACTTTATTTAAAAAAAAAAAAAAAACAGTTCTGAAATGTTCTCTGAATCCAACTCATTCCCCTCACAAACACCTGAATTTCAATCAAGACAGATAATAAAAAAAAGGATTATAATATTGTAATGGCTCAGCAAACGCCGTCACTTTAAATATCCGTCCTGTTAGCTGCCCTCATTTCTTCCTATTTGATCCATTGCTTTGCGATGGATTTACTATTCAGAGGATGGATAGAAAAGTTTGTTGCTGACTGCAGAAGTCTTAGCAGCTGACAGACAGACAGAGCTGGGCGGGTCAGTGGCTGGGACGCTGGCTGCTGCTCCTGTTGTTCTGCTGACGCTCCATGGCTGGAGCTTGGGCTGAGCGAGCGATGAAGCCCATTAAAAACGAGAAGATCAAAGGGGCCGTCTACCCCCCAACACACACGTACACACACACACACACACACACACACCCTACCGCCACCTCCTAAACCATCCCTCTCTACTCCTACAATGTCTCCTGATTCGAAACATGTTTAGAGCAGCTATCAATCCCACACTCTCATGTTTCTCATAAACATTGTTATTCAACTTGAATTAAAGTGAAATAAAAAGTTGTGTGATCATGTTACATGAGCATGTGTTTGAGATAGATATTAAAAGAGCATAAATTTATACTTGATTCCTCGTAATCCACCCTCTCAAACTGACATACAGTAATGAATGCTGGGTTGATATTCAGCTCAAGTCCTTTCCCTCTTCAGCAAACCTCTCTAAATCATTTTGGGTCTTTCTAGTGAGGCCATTTGGCTGGAGAAAGGCCCAGAATGGATATTTTTTGGATAATCCTTTCTATCTTTAAAAAAAGGCCTCATTTGCAGTTTTAGTTCTCCATACAACACTTGCTCCTGCTGTCTCTGTAACTTTCCTTCTATCACAATCTCTTCTTCAAGTGCATCCCTCCATCCGTACTCTCTCTGTCTCTCTGCCTAACCGTCGGCGCATCGGGACCAGACAGCGGCGCTCATTTCACTTGGATTAATCCCCTCTCACTTTCTTAAAGACTTCAATTACTGCCTCCTCTATTAGCGGCTCATCTCTG